>JAOTQJ010156273.1:0-29665 GCA_025642045.1 Solanum sejunctum | reverse complement strand
GACCCAACGTAACTAATTCATGCCAAGAGGTAGAAATCTTTACATACCTCGATTCCTTTCCTTCAACTAACTCCAACAGAAGACCAATCCAATCTATGCTTCCGAATGTCCCACATCTACACGAATCACAATAACACCAATGATTAATAACCATAGCGGGTCCTAAATCCTAAAATTCTAATTCCAAATTTTTATAAAAATTTTGGTAGCATTACCCCTTAAAATATGTCATCTCGAGAATTCAACTCGGGTCAAACAGTCAATCAACAACAACAACAACAACCTGCAACATCAATAAACCTTCTACAATAACATCATAACATCAAAACACCACAAAATGCTGTTGCGACATAAATGGTAAAATAGTGCAACATTAATTCAAACCTATATCTACCATAGTCAAGCCTTCCTATATGCTCCAAGAATCATAATACGTCACTCCAATGCCCAACGCAATCCCCCAACGTTAAAACATAACGTTATACCTTTATGGGGCTCCAATTCAAGCAACTTTCATGTAAACATTAATATAGTTTTTCGCAACACTTCTTTCACCCCACAAAGACTATTTCCATGATAGATAAGCATAAACACATAACTATAAATCCATATATCATCATATCCAACTTGTCCTCAATTCCAACCCCAAATTCGAAATTCAAAATTCAACTATTAACCAACTTTTTTTTCATGTTTTGCCTTCATTATAGTGCACCCCTAACACACCCATAAGCTTTAATTAACAAGAATTAAGGTAGAAATTATCATACCTTTCAAGCTCCTTACAAGACCCATATCCTCCTAGCCGTCGAACCAAACGTTTCCTTGACAAACTATAGCCTCTATGCCACTTAGGGGATCCAATATAACAAGCTTGAAGCATTAAGTAATCGTAAACACACACAAAAAATAATTTTTGTTCCTCACTGCTGCTGGCCGAGACCTTCGTCTTGGTCTCACAATTTTTTCCCTAATTTTTCTAAGTATAAAACTCCCTCTCTTATAGAAGATAAGCTCACAAGGTTATATATATAAACCCAAGTCCACACATGGTCCAATAGGAATTGAACACACACATGACCCCACAACACTTTTATTCTTAAGGATTAAACTTAGATCAAAATTAACTTTTAATCCCAAATTTTACCAAATCGAACCAATTAAGGACCTATGGGTTCTAACTTATGGGGTCTAACACAATCTATACAATTTCAAGAGCTCACTTCGGATTTCAATGACCCAAGTTAAGTCTCAAATCTTGCTCAAATCAACTTTATAAAAATTCAAGTTTAAGGTATGTGGGTCTTCATCCATGGGTCCTTTCGCCCATGGAGCCCAACCTTCTGTTTTTGTGAATATTGCATGATTTCAAGTTGTATTACTCATGGGTATCTCTTATTATGAATTATGAACATAAATTATATTAGGGTTTATCAAGTATTGATTGGTTATGCATGAATTTATATTGTAATCTCATACTATGAGTTCCCTTATATCTATTGAAGTTAGTATGATCTGACCTATGAAAACTACAAATTAGTGTGAATGTTGAGATAAATTTCAAGATACCCTAAATGAGGGTTTTACTAGAATATTGGTTGTTTGATTTGAATTGAGTTTACTATGCTTGTTTTACTCTTGAGTTGCATAATTTTGAACAAGTATCATGAGCCCACCATGTATTTGATAAAATTACATAACAAGAATTCTCAAGGTGTTGATGAACTATTACATGATTTACAGGTTCACTGATTTCAGGATGATTTAGGGCTTTCAAGCACATCTTTACTTCATGAAAAGTATCTATGATTCTACAAATAACAAGTTAAGCCCTATTTCAAGATTTTATGCTCTTGTGAGCTATTCATGTTAAGTTAAGGGATCAAGCATGATGATTATTTTACCCTCATATTGAAGTTCAAGTTAAGCTCACTAGAAGAGGTCAAGCATGTGAATGAGCTGCTCATATCATGTTATCTTGTCTTTTACAAGTTACTCATGTTATTATTAAAATTATGATTATTTCAAGTATTCCATGGGATTAGACATAGCAACAATTGAGGCTTAAGATAGGGGCTTAACTCAAGGGGTCCTTATATAAAGTCTTTAGCCTCTAAACTATGTGTCACCATAGGATGATATTATTTTCCTAAATAGTATTTGCTTGTAGATCCATCTACTTGATGTTGTCATGTTATCATGTTCGGTTTACCTTGGTAAGTAGACCACACTTCGCCGAGGGGTGTCTTGCCTGGTCACCTCATCAAGGGGGTATCATGCCTTGTCATCTCACCAGGGGGTGTCATGCCTTGGATTCTAAGTAATAGCGTGCTTTGTATATGTCAATTAAGGTCTCCTCCTACATATGTATAATATATATTATGCAAGTTAGATGTTATACAAGTATGTTTCTTTACAAGTATTGACCATACATGTCATATTGAGATTACATCTATTGCATATATGTATGGATTTTGAATATTATGGCTTATGTCTTTGTTTTATTAAACCCCACATACTTAATACATTCCAAGTACTAATGTATACTTTATGCCTACATGATATTATCATGTAGGGATTAGAGGTCCTATTGATTATCCTTCTCTACATAGCTAGTCCAGTTCTTGAAGAAAGCTGTTGGTGAGTCCTCAACTCCCAGGATAATATCTACTTTATTCATACTATGTCGAGACTTTTTCCTTATGTTATACACTTATATTTTGATGGTGATACTGGGAAGTGTCTCGGCCCCCCCTAAATCCTAAAGTAGAAATGTTGTTGAATACTATATTATATATGATTATGAGCTCGACTCTTCTTATCTTACTTATACTTATTAAAGACTTCCCTTTTAAAATACTTGACTCTTGTTATTGTCTAATTTTGATTCCCCAACCAAGGATGTTGACATGATATGCTAAAAGGTTTATTTGGGTTGTCTCTAGACTTCCCACTCGCCGTGTCACATCTAGGCCCTAGGCTTGGGTGTGAAAAGCTTAGTATCAGAGCACTAGGTTGCAAATGGTCCTCTTAAATCCAATACACTACATTGATTAGAGTCTTATTCATGATTGCGAAATGCGCCACAACTATGAATACGAGGCTATGAGGTATCTTAGGAAATGTTTCACTTTGTTATGATCTATGTCGTACTTTAGATGTCAAGATAAGGCTTTTTCCCTCTAAAGAATGCTCTTTTTCTCTTCTAGATCATGACGCTACAAAGATGAAGACTAAGGAGAGGCTATGCACCTGAGGAGCAATCGGCCCCTCCCGCTGCTCAAGCTCCTCAAGATGGATAGGTGGCCCAAGATGAATTCTGAAATTCCATCACTATGTTGGCCCATGCTACGACCAACCAAATTGACCAATTGTCCCAAGCTACTCATGCTCCTACTCTGGCCTCAACAGTGAGGGATTTCACATGGATGAACCCTTCGAAGTTTCATGGGTCCAAAGCAGAGGAAGATCCCCAAGAGTTCATCAATGAGGTTTATAAGGTGCTATCTATCATGCGGGTAAGTTCGGATTATAAGGTGGAATTAGTGGCCTACCAACTCAAAGGCATGGCCAATATTTTATTTGTCCAATGAAAATTGGAGAGAAGAATTGATGAAGTTACTAGAAGAGTTCAAAGCCCCCTTCTTCAACTATTCTTCCCTATTGAGTTGAGAGAGGCCAAAATGATGGAGTTCATGAATCTTAATCAAGGTTCATTGAGTGTGATAGAGTATTCCCTCAAGTTCAACAAGCTCTTAGAGTATTCTCCTCATTTGATTGTCGACCCTAGATCAATGAAGAACAAGTTTGTGTTGGGGATGTCTGACTTGGAAAATGAAGACTGTCATACCATCATGCTAGTGAGTGATGTGGACTAGTCTTGGCTCATGACATATGCCGAACAACTCGGGGGGTGGATTCAACAAGGTTATGAATTCCAAGGCCAAGGGTCCTCCAATGCTCCTAATAAGAGGTTTGCTAATGATACGGTGTCTAACCCAAGGTTTAAGGTAGCAATGGTGGGATGACTAATCCTAAGTGCCATAAGTGTGGGAGAAACCATGGTGGTCTATGTTTAAAGATCACTAATGCTTGCTTTGGTTGTGGTGATGTGGGTCACAATGTTGTTGATTGTCCACATGCTCAACACAAGGTTAGAGATGATCGTTCTCAAGGTCAAGGTGCTAATGTGGCTCAAAGGAAAAGGGAGGCCATCAAGGGCTGCTCCAAGGCAAAATAGGTCCTACGCTCTTCATGGAAGACAAGGTGTGGATGTGATGCTACATGTTATTTTTGGTATATTAAAGCTTTTTGCTTATTATCTGTATGCTTGGATAGATCTGGGTGCCACTCATTCTTTTATTATTCCTTTTGTTGACAATAAGCATCATGTGTGTCCCTAATTGTTATGTGAACCTTATGAAGTATTTACTCCCGTTGGTGAGACCATTATTGCTAAAATAGTCTATAGAAACTGTCCGTGTTTGTATTACATAAAGTATTCCCATGTGTTTTTGTGGAACTTGGCATGGTGGATTTTGATATTATTCTTGGGATGGATTGGTTGCACACATACCATACTTCCATTGATTATAGGACCTGTAAAGTGAGATTCTAATTCCCTAATGAACCTGTTCTTGAGTGGGATAGTTGTAATGTGGTGGTCAAGGGTAGATTCATTTCTTGTCTTAAAGCCCAAAAATTGATTTCTAAGGTTTTAATTTACCATCTTGTAAGGGTTAGGGATGTTGAGTCAAATGTCCTTCCTATTAAGTTGTTCTGGTCGTTAATGAGTTTCTTGATGTTTTTCTCGATGAGCATTCTGATGTTCCTCCCAAAATTAAAATAAACTTTGGTATAGACCTCTCCCATATACACAACCCATTTGTATTTCCCCTTACCATATGGGCATAGTAGAGTTGACAAAGTTAAAGGATCAATTGACGGATTTGTTGGAGAAGGGTTTTATAAGGCCTAGCAAGTCAGTGTGGGGTTCACCGGTATTGTTTGAAAAGAAAAAGGATGGTTACCTTAGAGTATGCATTGATTACTGACAACTCAATAGAATCACTATAAAGAACAAGTATCCTCTACCAAGGATTGATGACCTTTTTGATCAACTACAAGGGGCTAGTCATTTTTCTAAGATTGATCTTCGGTATGGGTACCACAAAGTGAGGGTGAGGGCGTTTGATATTCCCAAGATAACTTTTTGTACTAGGTATGGGCATTTTGAATATGTGATAATATCTTTTGGATTGACTAATGCACTGATAATGTTTATATATCTCACAAATAGGGTCTGTAAACTGTAACATGATATGTTTATGGTGGTATGTGTTCATGATATATTGTTATTCCTAGAGTGGAGAAGAGCATGTGAGTCAGCTGAGGGTGTAGCAAATTTTGAGGGAGGAGAGGTTGTTTTCTAAATTTGACAAGTGTAAATTTTTGTTGAAAGAGGTTGCATTCCTAGGGCATGTGGTGTCGTGTGATGGAACTAAAATGGACCCTAATAAGACAGATGTGATAAGGAATTACCCTAGGCCCTTTACTACGAGTTATATTAGGAGTTCCTTGGGTTTAGCGAGTTATTATCGGAGGTTAGTGAATGGTTTTTCTTTTATTTCTTCCCCTATGACAAGGTTGACCCAAAAGAAGGCGAAATTTATTTGCACTAATTAATGTGAAAAGAGTTTTCAAACTTTGAAAGACAAGCTTATCTCTACTTATATTTTAGCTTTGCCAGAAGGGTTAGAAGGGTTTGTGGTTTATTGTGATACCTTAAAGATTGGTTTGGATGTGTTTTGATGCAAAACGACAAGGTTATAGCATATGTATCTAGATAACTTAAGGTGAATGAGCAAAATTATCCCACCCATAATGTTAAATTGGCACCTGTGGTGTTTTCCTTAAAAATTTGGCATCATTATTTGTATGCGGTTCATGTAGATATGTTTATCGACTACAAAAGTCTCTAATATGTGTATACAAAGAAATATGTTAGCTTAAGACAAATAAGGTGGTTAGAACTCCTTAAGGATTATGACATGAGTGTGCAAGCTAATGCTGTGGCCGATACTCTAAGTAGAGTGTCCCTGGGTAGTCTTGCTCACAGTGTTGTTGGTAACAAATTGTGGATAGAGAAGTTCATCGGTTTTCTAGGTTAGGGGTTAGGTTGAAGGAAGTTGAAAACGGTGGTGTAGTAGTTGTTGATGGTTCCAAATCTTCTTTGATTGAGCAAGTCAAGTCAAACAAGATGTTGATTTTCTCTTACTAAAGCTAAAGGCTTTGGTGAGGGATGGTAAAGTGGAGGTTTTCTCCTAAGGGAGAGAGGGTGCCTTTAGGTACCAAGGTAGGTTGTGTGTGCCTAATGTTGATAACTTGAGGGAGTTGATTTGGAAAGAGTCACATAACTCATCCTATTCTATTAACCCCAGTTCCATAAAAATGTATAAAGACTTAAGGAGGTATATTATTGGGGGTATGTAGAGAGATATTGCCAAGTTTGTATTGGGTTGTCACAATCGCTAACAAGTGAAAGCCGAACATCAAAGACCAGGTGGCCTAGCCCAAGACATAGAAATTCCTACTTTGAAGTGGAAAGAGATCAATATGGATTTTGTTGTTTTGCTGCCAAGGACTAGGAAATAGTTTAATTCTTTTAGGTTATTATGGATAGAATGACAAAGTTGGCTCACTTTCTACCAATGAACATGACTTATGGTGTCGAAGATTATGCCAAGTTGTATATTCATGAGTTTGTTAGATTGCATAGGGTACCATTGTCTATCATTTTAGATCATGGTTCTCAATTCACTTCTCATTTTTGAAGATTCTTCCGAAAAGGTCTTGGTACCAAGTCAAGCTTTGCATGACTTTTCATCCTCAAATGGATGGGCATGCCGAAAGGAATATCCAAACTCTTAAGGAAATGCTTAGGGCTTGTGTTTTGGAGTTTAAAGGTAGTTGGGATGAACATATGTCACTTATTAAGTTTGCTTACAAAAATAGCTACCACTATAGCATTGACATAGCTCCCTTTGAAGCTTAATATTGTAGGCATTGTAGACCCTTTATTGTGTGGTTTGATGTGGAGGAGATGGCTTTGTTAGGCCCTCATTTGGCTATAGAAGCTTTGTATAAGCTATAGGTAATAAGTTAGAGGTTGAAGATGGCTCAAAGTAGATAAAAGTCCTATCCCGATATGAGGAGAAGAGACCTTGAGTTTAATGTTGATGATTGGGTTTACTTGAAGGTCACACCCATGAATGGTGTGGTCTAGTTTTGCGAAAAAGGCAAGTTGAGCCCAAGGTTTTTGGGGCCTTATTGAATTTTGGGAAGAATTAGTAAGGTTGCCTATGAATTGGAATTGCCTATCTATATGAATATAGTTCATCCGGTTTTCAATGTATCTATATTGAGGAAATGCATTGGTGATGCAAGTGCTTTAGTACCCTTAGAAGTTGTGGCTATTGTAGAAGATAACTTGACCTATGATGAGATCCTGGGGGAGATATTTAATAGACAAGTGAAGAAATTGAAGAACAAAGATGTAGTATTCGTCAAGGTCCTTTGGAGGAATCAACAAGTTGAAAGTGCCACATGGGATGCCGAGGAAGACATGAAAGAGCAATTTTCCTACCTCTTCCACTCTACTCAATCTGAAGGTAATAAATTAAGTCCTATCTATGATTTCAAGTCTTAAGTTTCAGCCTGCATGTCATTTTTTAATGCATTCATATTCATGTTAACAAGTTTATGGTGATTTTGGCATTTATGTTGAGACACTTTTAAATAATGTTTAAATGCATTTGTTGCATTAATTTCGAGCTTAAAACATCATATTTAATTCTTTTGCACATGTTTCTTTGACATTCGATGCTTGATGTTCCCAAGGGGAAGATATTTAAACACCCCTCATGTGCTTTGGAAAGCCCATAATCGTAATTTCTATATATCTCAAAAGTTGAGCATGCTTTCAAAAATCCAACTTTATATTCTTGATTAGGGGGTAAAATTTAGTGTAAAATCGGTCTAACCCAAATTTTAGAATATCCATAATGAAAAATTAGTTTTGCTAATATTTTTAATTTCTATGTGCATCAGTTACTAGGTCGTGATGCGGACTGGGTATGAATCAGTACAAAACTGTCGCTACGATGGGTCCACATAGTAGACTGGACGTGGACTAGTGTAAGTTTTCCTTATTTTTTTGTTTCCTCCAGGTGCATTTTGGTAATGACCCAATGCCCATTTAAATGCGAAAACCTCTATACTTAGCCATTTTACACATTCAAACTCACAAGAAAACACTCTCTAAACCCTCCCATAAACTATCAAACCGTCCATTCAATCTAAATAATTCAAGAGCTCACTTTGGATTTCAAGGGCCCAAGTCATGTCTCATGTCTTTCTTAAGTCAATTTTAAGAAAATATAAGTTTAAGGTATGTGGGTCTTCATCCATGGGTCCTTTCGCCCATAGAGCCCGTTGTTCTCTTTTTATGAATATTGCATGATTTCAAGTTGTATTACTCATGGGTATCTCTTATTATGAATTATGAACATAAATTATGTTGGGGATTATCAAGTATTGATTGGTTATGCGTGAATATCTGTTGTAATCTCACATTATGAGTTGATTTATATATATTGAAGTCACCATGATGTGAACAATGAAAACTATGAATTATTGTGAATTTTGAGATGAATTTCAAGACACTTTAAATGATGGTTTTACTACAATATTGGTGGATTTATTTGAATTGACTTTACTCTTTTTTTTTACTCTTCAGTTGCATAATTTTGAACAAGTATCATGAGCCTACCATGTTTTTGAAAAATTACATCATAAGAATTCTCAAGTTATTGATGAACTGTTATATGATTTACAAGTCAAGTGATTTCATGATGATAAGTGGCTTTCAAGAATGTATTTACTTCATGAAGAGTATCTATGATTATACAAATAACAAGTTGAGCCCTATTTCAAGATTGTATCCTCATGTGAGCTATTTATGCCAAGTTGAGGAATGAAGAATGATTATTATTTTACGCTCATATTCAAGTTCAAGCTAAGCTCACTAGAAGAGGTCAAGCATGTGAATGAGCTACTTATGTCATGTTATCATATCTTTTACAAGTTACTCATGTTATCATTAAAGTTATGATTATTTCATGAGATTAGACATAGCAACAATTGAGGGTTAAGATGGGGTCTAGACTCAAGGGGTCCTTATATAAAGTCTTTAATCTCTAAACTATATGTCACCATAGGGTGATATTATTTCCATAAATGGGATTCACTAGTGGGTTCATCTAGTTCATGTTATCATGTTATCATATTTGGTTTTCCATGGCAAGTACACCACACTTCACCGAGGGATGACATGCCTAGTCACCTTATCAAGGGGGTATCATGCCTCGTCATCTCACCAGGGGGTGTCATGCCTTGGATTCCAAGTAGTAGCTTGCTTTGTCTATATCAATTAAGGTCTCCTACTATATATGTATAATATATATTATGCAAGTTAGATGTTATACAAGTATGTTTCTTTACAAGCATTGACCATACATATCATATTGAGATTATATCTATTGCATATATGTATGGATTTTGAATATTATGGCCTATATCTTTGTTGCATTGCACCCTGTATACTTAGTACATTCTAAGTACTAACGCATACTCTATGCCTATATGATATTACCATGTAGGGACAAAAGCTCCTATTGGTCATCCTCCTCCAAGCTAGTGTGGTTCTTGAAGAAAGCTTTTGGTGAGTCCTCAACTCCGAGGACAATATCTACTTTATTCATTCTATTTTGAGACTTGTTCCTTATATCAGATACTTACATCATAAGGGTGTGCCCCAGAAGTTTCTTGGCCCTTGCTCCATCCTAAAGTGGAGGTATAGTTGGATACTATGTTGTATAATGCTTCTGAGCTTGATTCTTCTTATCTTCCTTATAATTATGAAAGTCTTCCCTTAGTCCCGTTTCACTTTTCAAATATTTGACTCTTGTTATTGTCTTATTTTGCTTCTGCAACTAAGAATGTGTACATAATATGCTAAGAGGCTTGTTTGTGTTGTCTTCGAACTTTCCATTCGCCGTGTTACATTTGGGATCTAGGCTTGGGTCATGACACTTACTCTTACTCAATTTAGTGCTTGATAGACCTTCTCCCAAGACTCAATGCTCATAAGACAAGCATTCTCAATCAATTGGTCTCATTGGACATTTGTCGACTTAATTCAGCACATCAACCATCAACTCTTTAGTAACATTTCTTTCAGGTTCAGCTCTTGACTTATAGACTCTATCATACATTATTCTAACTCATAACATTAAGGAAAACAAAAGTAGCGTTAAAGCATTTTAGGATTCCATAGGCTCTTTAGGCTCAAATTATACTCACGCATGCTCAATTCAATGAAACGTGTAAAATAATGAGAATTTATACTAAGGTACATATAATATGGAAAAATCATCTATTTCAAGTATTTAATTCAAAAAAAAAAATTTATGCAAGATTTTGTAGAAATGCATTAGAATTTAATTAAAAAATCCTTCAAGAAATATTTATGGGAGACTTAATTAACTTACAACTCCATCAATTTAGGTTATGAGGCACATAGAAGAACATAATTCATATTTTAGTTATCCTTACTTACTTAATAATTTTGAGCCTTGGAATTTCTTAGGAGAATTCAAAAGTTTACCTTCAAACTCTAGCCTTTTTCTCCCTTGAAACCGTGCTCTAAGTTATAGAGTACGTTTTAGCATAAAAATGTTGAATTGACATATTTAGGGCTTTATTTAGGTATAAAAATGTCAAGTTTAGGCATAGAAAGTGTGGGGAAAGAAAAAAATAAACTTTATTAAAAGGATATCAAAAGTCATCTACGAGCCCATCTACAGCCCATAGAAACATCCACAGCCGGTAGGGACCCTTCTGTAATTTTAGGAAAATTTTGGGGTCTTTAGATTAATTCCACAACCCCAATCCACAGCTTGTCGAAGTATCTACAAACCCCGATAGGTCCATAAAGTTTGGAACCAAAAGTCGATTCTTAAGAATTTTCTTCATGAGTTAGTAGAAGTGTCGTACTTTTTTCCACAACCCATATTAGGTTTTGTATAACAACTCTACATCTAGTCATCTCTAGTAAAACAATCATACCTTTTGACTCTGAATACCAAATGAGGTGAAATTAATTGCGTTGGAAAGATAACACAATGACTTTCATTTGGCTATCATAAGCTACCTAATTTGGTGTGATAAGAGTTATTATCATTTAAGGTTGATTCTTGCATAATCTAACCCTAGAAACACAATTAATATAACGGTTTTGAAATTGCTTAGTACTAGAGGTCTCTTATGATCCTAATACACTTCCCACATGAAACAACAGGGCTTGCAACATAGGCACATGTGATGATAGAGTTACCGAGTGTCACAAATATCTCCCTGTTGGGATCATTCAAACTCGAATGATGAGCAACTAGGAGACATGTCAAGAAGGAACTCCAATACTTTACTTGAATACTGATACTCAAGAAATCAACCTTAACTGAGGATTCAAAATTGAAAGACTACTTGTAACATCATCATTAGTCATGAATGTAGTTAAAGACACGCATACTTAAACATATACTTAAGAGGAGGATCAACTCAGAGATAAGAACTCAACTTAACAATAGGAAAGTAACTTAGAGAGTTGAAATAAATTGGTACCATCAATTTCATCATTAGAAGTAATGAACAGGTGAGGCATCAATGTATCGAGGACTCAACTTTCCCTTCTTACCAAATATCATTACACAGTTCATGGGTGAAAGCTTAAAGTATACCCAATCATTCACGTCGAACTTAGGTCTCTTATCCTTACATCAGTCTAGGACTTTTGATGGCTGTGCGATTCTTAATCACTCTTGAATAATGTTTACATTCTCTATAGCCTGATTTACCAAATCAGGCTCAATCAACCCTGCTTCACCTACCTTAAGCCACCCAATCGATTATCTAAATCTTCTACTATAGAAGACCTCATAATGAGCCATTTGGATGCTCGAATGATAGTTGTTATTGTAGGCAAACTCAATTAGAGGCATGCGGTCATCCCAATTACCATTAAAGTTAATGAGGTAGACCCTTAACATATCTTCCAAATTATATATCTTTTGCTCTGCCTGACCATCAGTGTAAGGGTGGCAGGTAGTGCTAAGCTTTACCTTTGAAACTAACCCTTTCTGAAAGGACTTCTGGAATTAGGCAGTGAATTGGGCTCTTATATCCAAGATGTATAACTGTTCATAATCCTTTGTAGTATCTGTTGTCTATACCACTAAGAAGTATGCAAATTTTGTCATCCAATCAACTACTACCAAAAAAGAATCATGATGTCTATGAGACCTTAGTAGACCTATAATGAAGTCTATGTTGATTATCTTCTCTCTAGAATCTCAAAGTTTAGCTACTCTACATAGCCTTTGATGCTCAACTTTCACATGTTGGCAATTCGGGCAATTGGAGACAAACTCAACAATATCTCTTTTAATTCCACTCCACCAATAAACCCCCCTCAAATTAAGGTACATCTTAGTTAACCCTAGGTCAATCGAGTATCAGAAATTATGGGCCTACACTATGATACTTCTTCAAACACCATCAATATCTAAGACAGATAATTTGCCTTGGTACCTTTAATACTCTATCTCCCCCTTTGGTGAAAGACATTAATCTTCCCCTTTGGTCAAGCCATTACTTTCTGCTTATGTACATCTTCCTTCAATTAAAGTAAGATTGGATCTTGGTCTTGCTTCTCCTTTAACTCTACGACAAGGGATGATGTAGAACTATTATGAACAAGTATTCCACCTTTACTAGATTCATCGAGTTGAAATCCCAATCACACTAGTATGTGCATCTTTTTAAGCTAATCCTTCTCTTCTTCCATGTGAGTGTTTCTCCCTGTAGACGACCTTCTAAGAGCATTATCAACTACATTAACTTTACCTTGATGCTAAAGGATGCTCATGTCATAGTTCTTGAGTAACTCATGTCATCTCTTCTGCCTTATATTATGTGAAAACATATTTCAAGCTCTTATGGTCTGTGAATACGTCAATATGTGCTCCATACATATTGTGGCACCATAGTTTGAGATAAAAACCATCGCTGCTGAATCGAAGTCATGTGTGGGATAATTCTTCTCATCCAATATGAGTTGCCTAAAAGAGTTAGCAACAAATTTACCCTTTAGCTTTTTTGTACAATTTGAGCACTATTGCTCCCAACACACAAAATGTACATGGTCTTAACAATTAATACAGTAGCCCTGATTAGGGGACGAGATATCAAACACAAAGGATTTAAGACAAAATAATTTAAAGATCAAAGTTATTATGCTTAGTGTGTTCTTGTTAAAATGATGCAAAGATTTAGTGGAAAATTTAAACAACTTATTAAAGATACTAAAATTGACTGGTTTGTTGCGAATTATCAGATTATGAATGATTCTAGGATTATAACCTTGTTGACACAGTTCTAGTCTTGAAAAAGTTGCACTTCTCTATGGGTTTCAAACTACTGGTTCACAGGGTTAAAATTGGCTAAACAGGGTTACACGCCACTGCCAACCTACTACAATTCACTACTTAACTACATCATTGAGCAGGGATAGACACATCAATAAGAGTGTTTTAATGTTATCTTCCTATATTTTGAACCAAGCTAGGTGTAAAGGTATTTGTCACAGGTCTCTAATACATGAATCAATCTAGTTTTCTAGGCTAACAAGTTCCCTACATTACTGTATTCTATTCATTCCAACATCTCTCGAATCCAGAATGAACAACTAATTTACTCCCTAGTTGGCTAGACTCTAAAGTATAGATAAAAGTAATATAAGAGTAATCTAGTGGAAATCCATTCATATATTGCAAGAATGCAGAACTAAAACATTCTCTATAGCTACAATTCTAGAATATGGGAAGATTATCCACGTATCATTGTTTTATACAAAAAAGTAGGCTAATAAACATTCACAATGAAGAGTAAAAGGTAAAACTAACCAAAGTAACACTAGAATAGTGTTTCCAGTCGTCTCTACTCTGTTTTGTACAAAAATAGTTATGAAACCTCAAGTTAAAAACAAATTATAACTTAAAATTCCCATTTTTTAATCTTGCCCTCGCAAATCCAAACTTCATGATGCGGACAGGGTAGTTTTGAGTGATTTTCGCTTTAAATACTGACTGGACCAAAATTCTCCTTTCATTGTGCATGTCCACGATGTGAACTATGTACATTTTCCCGCTTCGTGCCTTTAGCAAGTTTTGAGCTAGCCCAGCTTCTCCCTAGGTCCGCGATGTGGACTTGATTAGTTTTGCTGATCTAATTGATTTTTTCTTCATTTTTACAGTCACGGTCTTCCTCATGGTCTGGATATGAGTCTTGACTAGCATATTCTGATTAAATACCTGTAAAAACACAACCAACAGGCATACTTCACCCTAGATTGGAAAAATAAATGAAACCACACTAAAAACACCTAGACTCTATGGATTTGTCCTCTAACTATGCTCTATTTATGGATATTTTTGACTAGTTTGGCATATAAATATGCCAAAGATCACCACCTTACACTTAAAGCTTGGTTATCCTTGGAAAAATCAAGACACATATATGAGAACCACTAGGTAGTATGCACATTTAACATCCTACGACTAAGTCCTTTGAACCATGTCAAATAATTGTCAAGATCCCTAGTAGCATCAATTCTCATCAAGCACCATTCTATCAATACAGACCCATGTAGAATTTCAGTTACAACCTCCTTTAGTTGTCACCCATAGATGATTATGTGCACTCATCGAGAAATTACCCAATGCACACCACAACAATCTAGCTAGGAGATTGGAACTAGGTACAGAATCAACTCTTGCTCACCCAAAATATGTCTTGTGCTGCTTCTAGTTTTCATAGGCTTGCCCTTACTGTGTAACTCAACCTAGTTAGAATCTAAATTAAGGATCACCTAGGTCTTCTATTTGATTGCAATGTAGGCTACAGGATTGTGGAATATGTTTATGGATATGTCTTCCATAGTTTATTTCCCAAGAACTCGTAGCCTGACACTACAATTCTCTTCTTCTTGTACTTTTATTACTCCCTTATTTACACCTTTTATTGTACATACAAGAAACGGAACTTCAAAACACTGCTTTTAATTAAATATTTTTTTCAAAACCAGTGGGCCTCTACCATAGGTCCACGATGTACACATATTAGGCCGAAAAATTTTCTATTTTCTAATTTTTATATAACCACTTATCCCTTAGGTGTCCCATTCGAGCTTCCTTCCCCTTGTCTTAATGTGCTATGGCGCTTAGGAATTAGGATCAAATATGAATTAAGATCAAAGAAAAGGGTTTATCTTAGAGTGTGTCTAACCAAAGAAAAAGGCAAAGGCTCAATGAGGCTAACTAGGGAATCTTACTTTAGGTGGGTAGAAAGATCAAAAAAGAATAGGTCTACCAACGAAATGCCTAGATCCTTTACACTAAGTTCAATTCCTACCTAGCTTAGTCCACATATCGGGCATGTTTTAGCAACTATTACAACATAGACTAATAAGTTTGCTCACTCACTCATGGTACACTCTCATCACAAGGCTAACACTACAATCACTATCATATCATTCAAATATATTCAAAATTAAGCACATACATTCGTCAAGTACATGATTCTAGCACTAGCTACTTAGAGTTCAATTTATTAAGTTATACTTGATTTAGTTACTCTAAGTAAAATGCCTTTTTAAACTACTACTGAAACTCTATATTAGACTCACATTTATGAATACCCTTAGGACGGTCATCATCTCTCTATCATAAGGCCCCGTCACTCGACTATGACAACTATCTAAGAATTGACATACCAAACTACTCAAAGAACACAATTAATCACAACTAAGACAATGACTTTCATAATACTACTAATATTCAATCATACTTGTAGCATTCACGCTTAGTAACAGACCAAAGTAAAAGTCAAAATGATACCAATAATATATCAAAAAAAAAGAAAATAAAGTACTCTTAGTACATAATTGAATTAAACAAAAGAAAATATAAACATCAAGATACTCCTACTCCATATTTAAGATCAGCACTGCCCTTAGTGCCAAGCAAATAAAACCTATGGGATGGAAGTGTTGTGCTCACTTCTCTATCCGATTTGACAAAATAGGCTCATTCCCAATACTAACTAGCTCCTCCTCCTCAACCTCATCCTCATCTAGATTAGAAGCCTTTCGTGCCTCCTTGGGGTCTATGTGAATATCATCATATATGACTTTCACACTTAGGATCGATACCTAATATCATATTAGCACGGGCATTCAGAGGGTAGCTGGCCTCGACCTCATCTATCTCCCATTGGGTAGAAGGGTAACCACCTGTTGTGTGGCATAGGATTTCAAGCTTGAACAATCTTGGCATAATGATCTCATCCTTGTGATTCCTATCCACCATGGGCAATACATGTCTTGCCGACTCGTTTGGCCCCTAAATGATTGTCACATTATATTGCGGGGCCTAAATGTAGGGGAAGTAGTAAAGATTCTCCTCAGGAATATCTGCACGTCTAGATAACTCAATGATTAAGTCCCAAAATGCATACCTATGCCCACGGTGAACCTGAGCCATCCTCATGATGGATTTGAAGATGGCACCAAAGTTAAGCTTCACATCTGTAATTAGTACATAGACCAAACACATCCTATCCCTCGTGAACATGGTGAAGTGTTTCCTAGGGAAGAAGGTGTGTGTTACAATAATCCCCCAAACTCTAGCTTTCTCATTCATGTGTGAAAATGGGAAAGACTCATAATATCTCTTATAGCCATGGAGAATTCACATAATTGTGGACTTCACCCCAAATAGAGTGTGATGGATGACCCGGTAGGGTTGGTGAATCTAGAGCTCGATTAAAAGGACTAAGGGGCCCTCCCGGGTGCCAAGTATCCTATTAATAGTAACTAGGGTGATATTTACACTATCCTCCACACTGTGACTTGTTGAGAGAGTGCCTCAGTCTTCATGTTGGCATAGAACTCATGAACTAAATTGAGGTTACATGGTAGGGGCTCTTCAAAGAGTAATGTCAAGTGATAGTCCATATAGTGCCGATGAAGCTAAGGATAGTCCCGTGCTAAGGTGTCTATATCAATATGCATATCTAGGTAGTACCTTATCTTATTGTATGCTAAGTACCAATGTTGCCTTTCTCTGTCCACTGTCATGACCACATATCAGTGGTTTTGGCCCCTGAGATGCTCCGGGGCTTTCGGAACATCTGGAATATCTCGTGCCCGCCTCCGGCTACTGGAAGATCCTTCCTCACCAACTTGTCCAGTTCAACGAGTATGAGAGGCCGTAATATACAACAAAAATAGATAAGGAACTTCAACACATGCATAATACATAGCCCCTACTATGCGAAGATGAGACATACCCGACCCCACACTTAGATTTAAACCATGAAGTGAGAAGGTACTCTAATTTCCCAACTCACTTCTAGCAACCACCACAAAATTCAACAATATTACCCCACAATTTCGTTCAACAGTGCATACCCAATACTTTAATTCAAACACCAATATCATCACAAACTTCAACAACCTTGTTGAAGGCATTAGTCACAAGCATTCAACCTAACAAATGAATTACTAGAACAACTAAAGCATAGGGGCAAAAATCATGGTTTCATTCTTCAACAAATAACAACGCGGACTAGACGCGACATACCCAATATTTTTTTGTATTTTTTGTGACTTACTTGGATGCTCCGAAATGAACTGCTCCATGAAAAGTGCGCGTCATATGTACTTCACAATGCTCACTACCTCGACGCTCAGAAAAAATATTTTATTGAGCATCAGACACCGTAAAAATTCCTGAACACTTGAGTATGTTACAAAATAGTGAAAAAAGTTAATACGGCCAAAAAATTTGAAAACTTACCTAACGGATTAATGTGAATGGAAGATGCAAAAATTTTTCACCAAAGTGGACAAAAGTCCATGACGCACATTGGTGGCTGACCAAAACTTGGTGCTAAAATTTTATTTCTCTGTGTTATATTATTAATAAAAATAAAATATAAACTAAAGAACATACCATTACCTCAATACGGATTGCCTCCTGAGCAATGCCTATGTTACCATTCCAGCACGACTCAGTATCAAATCACTCATCATCGGCCAAGTCTATGGCTTTCTCATCATGACTCGTGTCCTCACCTAATTAGTGTTTGACACATTGTCCATTAACCAAAAATGTTTGGTTTGTGGCTTTCACTCTTAACTCAATAGCTCCACGTGGCATCAAATTCACCACACTGTATGGTCCATTCCACTTTGACCTCAGGTTTCCTAGAAATAGTTTAAGACTAGAGTAAACAGAAGTACTTTTTCTACCGACTCAAAAGTGCACTTGACAATATGTCTATCATGCCTTTTCTTTGTCTTTTCTTTATAAATCCTGGCACTCTTATATGCTTTGAGCCAAAATTCATCCAAATCTTCTAACTATTCCATTCTCTTTCTCCTTGCAAGCTCTAATCGTGGTTGAGCCTTTTGATGGCATAATATGTTTGGTATTCAAGCTTGAACGAAAGGTGACACACTATTTCGTAGAGCAACCTGTATAGAGATTTATTGGTTGTTATGTTGTAAGCCATCCTATATGCCCATAAGGCCTTATAAAGCTTGGTGCACCAATCTTTCCTTGTGGCATTTAAAGTCTTTTATAGGATCTATTTCACCTCTTAGTTTGACATCTCAACCTGATAGTTCATTTGAGGATGATATATTATAGCGACCTTATGCTTCACCCCATACATTGCTAGTAGATTCATCGTTATTTGATTGATGAGGTGTGCACCTCAATCACTAATGATGGCCATCAGAGTCTTGAACCTTATGATGATCTGCTTCTCGAGGAAGTTACTCAGAACCTTAGAATAATTAGTGGGAAAAAGCTACCACTTAAACCCATTTGGAGACATAATTGACCACAACCAGATTGTACTGATTCCTAAAAGAGGGTGGGAACGGACCCATGAAGTACATCCCCCATACATTAAAGATATTAACCCCCAAAAAGTTATTCAGAAGCATCTCATGCCTCTTGGTGATGGTGCCAGTCGTCTAGCATGAATTACAAGCTCCCACAAACTATATTTGCGTCTTTGAAGAGAGTCAGCCAAAATAACCCTAATTGTAACACTTTTTTAGCTATTTGCTCTTCTCCATGATGGCCCCCATAGGGTGAGGCATGGCATGTCTCAAGTATGTTATGCACTTCTGACTCAGGAACACACCTTCTGACCGTTCTATCAGCACCTTTCTTTAAGAGATATGGCTCCTCCCAAATGTAAGCCTTTGCATCATGAGCTAGTCGCTTCCATTGCTGATAGATAACATATGAGGGAAATATCCCTATTTACCAAGTAGTTGAAGATATCAACATACCATGGCAACTCATCCATTCCTAAAGCCAATAGCTACTCATTTGGGAATTCTTCCTTAATTTGTTGTTGCTCACTTATGTGAGCATCATTCTCCCATCGAGATAGGTGATCATCAATATGGTTCTCATATCCCTTCTGATTCTTGATCTCAACAAACTTTTAAAGAAATAAGATCCATTTGATTGGTCAGGTCTTAATATCCTTCTTGTTGAACAAGTATTTCACAATAGCATGGTCTGTAAATACTATGTCTTTGGTGCCCACCAAATAGGATCTAAACTTGTCAAAAGAATAGACTAGTGCCACCATCTCCTTGTCTGTGACTGTGTAGTTGTATTGTGCTACATCTAGAGTCATACTGGCATAGTATATGGAGCAGAACATCTCTTCCTTATGTTGCCCCAATACAACAATATCACTAGCATCACACATAAGCTTAAATAGGAGTTCCCAATCAGGTGTTGTTATTTTGGGTGCCTAACCAGCTGCTTCTTCAACATCTCAAAGGCTTGAAAACAAGAAGCATCAAAATTAAAACATACCTCTTTTTCTAGGAGATCACACAATAGATTTCCAATCTTCGAGAAGTCCTTGAGGAATCTATGCTAGAACTCGCATGTCCAAGAAAACTTGGGACTCATTTGATTGACACTGGTAGAGGTAACTTCTCTATCACCTCTATCTTAGCTCTATCCACCTCTAATCCATGTTTTGACACCTTGTGCCCCAAAACTATCCCCGTCTTAACTAGGAAGTGACATTTTTCCCAGTTAAGGATGAGGTTAGTTTCTTCACATCTCGCTAGAACCCTATCCAGATTATATAAACATATGTCAAATGACTCCTCAAACCTTTAGAAATCATCCATGAACTCCTCTACAAATTCTTACACCATGTGGTGGAGTATAGCCATCATACACCTTTGGAAGATGGCTAGTGAAGTGCACAGATCGAAGGGTATGCAATTTAATGCATGTGTCCTATATGGGCATGTACAAGTGGTCTTATCTTAGTCCTCAGGTGCAATTGTCGTCTAATAATAAGTACCTACCCAAGAAGCAGTAGTACTATTGCTCAGCCAGCCTGTCTAACATCAGATCAATAAAGGGAATCAGGTAGTGATCTTTCCTGCTTGCACCATTTAGTTTCCTTTAGCCCATGAATCGGTGCCACCCTGTCATTGTTCTAGTTAGAATGAGCTCATTCTGTCATTGCTGACAACTTTCATCCCTCTTTTCTTTGGGACAAACTACATTACCTATTTACTATCTGAGATGGGAAAGATAATACTGGTATCTAGCCACTTTATCACTTCTTTCTTGACCACCTCCTTCATGATAGGATTTATTCTTCTCTATTGCTGGGCCACAAGTTTGTGACCCACCTTCCAAAGATCTTATGTATAAACATGGCTAGCTAATGTCATGGATATCTGACATTTGCTAACCCATTGCTCTCTTCCTCCTTTAAAGGACAGCTACGACAACTTCCACCTGGGCTGGAGTTAATCACGCAGATAAGATGATGGGTAAAAGTGTTATTTTCACCAAGAAAAACATACTTGAGGTATGATAACAATGACTTTAACTCCAATCGAGGAGCTTCTTTGACTTACGGTTTGGGTAGAGGTCCGAATACTCTGTTCAAGGGCTCAACTGCTTTCTTTAATATGTAAACATTGTGACTATTTGGCACACTTTCGATCTATCTAGCTTCCACATCACCCACTAGCCTTTGATTTAGTAGCACTCTAGCTAGAGGATCTGCGATCTCCACTTTGCTCACAGTAACCATTATATCCAATACTTTGATAGCTGTCAAGTCCTCATATGCAGTGGGCAGTTTCAGAGCCTTATACACATTGTGTACTTCTACCTTGTCATGGGGTCGCATGGTGAGCCTCCCTATTGCAACATCCACTAGTGCTCCTCCTGTTACTAGGAAGGGGGTGTCCAAGAATATATGGAATCTTTGGTCTAGGTTCAAAGTCCAAAATAACAAAGTCCACGAGGAAGATAAGAGATCTCACTTAGACTATGACATCCTCTATCACACCATCTAGGAATGCCACAGAATGATCAACCAATTGTAATAAGATAGTGGTGAACTTCGGGTTCATAAGTCCTAGCTTTAAGGATATTGAACTAGGCATGAGATTGATAATCACTCCCAGATCACACAAACCTTTTGTGTTCAAACAATTTCTAATAGTTACTTGCAAAGTGAAGCTATCAGGATCCTTCAATTAGTTGGCAGCTTAGGTTTATTTAGAATCCTGAAGCAGCACTCTTCCATGAGTGCCACAGTCTCAAACTCAACCAACTTGTTCTTGTTTGCCATAATATATTTCACGTTCTTGTCATAGTTTTGGATCCCAAGCAAAATATCAATAAGCGGTAAGTTTTTTTGTACCTGTCTGAGAAGCCCGATGAACTCCTGAAAGTGCTCATCCTCCTTCTTTTTTATCTTTTGAGGAAATGGAGAAGGAGGCTTGCGCATTGGAATGGGAAAATCATTAGTTGGTTGGGTTTGCCAGCCTCATCACTTCGTTCAGTGCTTTTTTCAACCTAACTCTTTTTTTGCGGGGACAAACTTAGTCAATGGTCTACCACTTCTAGTACTAACTATATTTACTTTCTTGGGATTGGGGTCAATGTTACCTGTCATGATTTTTGAGGTTTGTAATTAGCAGTGGTTACTAATTGCCCCAACTACTTCTCCATGTTTTGTAGACCCTGCTTGTTCTGGCGAATGTCATCCTATTGCCTTTTCTAATTTGCCATAATTTGTCTTAGCACATCACTATCAGTTAGGTTGTTTGGGTTGGCCTGCTTTGCGGGCTGCTACATCTGCTAATTATATATGCATTACCAGTTTATGGTCTAGTCTAAAGTGATCCTTGATTCTGCTGATTTCCACCTCAAGAGAAGTTTGGGTGGTTCCTCCTATTTGGGATATACATGTTCCTAAAATCTTGATATCCACCTCTGTTTGCATTGACCACAAAGTTTACCGCTTACGGATTAGCTCAAGAAAACTCAGTAGTGTCATTTCCTCCTCCACATATATCACACCAACCATTTTAATATTGTTGTACCATATTCACTGCAGCTAGCTGTTGAACCACACTCGGCACTGGTTGTTAGCCCAAAGATATGTTGTTGAAATATGTTGTCATCATATTCTACATTCCTGGCACTTGGGCTTGCAATGCAGTTAGTGTATCCACCTCTAATATGCTAGATTGCTTTTGAACTACTGGACTATTGGATCCTCCATTCCGCTCAAGATTGCCTTGTGCAATTCGATTGAGAACAGCACATAACTCATCGTATATCTTCTCCAATGCCTATCCACCTGCAGTATAATCAAGAGGAATCTTGGTGTTAGGTTCCAAATATTCAATGAAGGTATAGACCGACACCTCATTATCCTGACAATGATGGGGAAATTATGAGAAGAGTTTTAAACTTGTCCCTAGCCTGATATAGATTTTCTCCAAGTATTTGCCTGAAGCTTAGAATCTCACTCCTTAATTTGGCTATCTTGCCAGATCAGAAGAATCAGGTGAGCAATTTTCAAGAGAGATCATCCCAAGAAGTGGGAGTTGGGTGGCTCAATCTGTAGCCACCTTCGTGCTTTCCCTAATAGTGAAAATGGAAATAAGGTCATCCTCACATAGTCTTTATTCACCCATATAGAGATGAAAGTATCAGCAATTTCCAACAAGTTCTGAAGATGGGCCTGTGGGTCTTCATGTGGCAAACAAATATACTACCCAGTGTAGTGTAATAATTTGACCATATTCTGCTTAAGTGTCCAACGACCACTCGAAAGTCGCTAGTGACATTGGTGGTTCATGTGGTTGCCACATCTTAGATCACTGTAGGTGCTGCTGCTTTTACAGGTAGATTTTGGTTCTCCCTCTCTAACAAGTTCAATTTCTTCTTTGTTACACTTTAGATATTTCTTCTCAATGAGTTGAATTGGTTGAATCAGGTGCAAGGGACATTCCTCTTAGATTGGCAAAAATAGCCTGACTAATATCAAGCATAGTGAACACAACAAAACTGAACTATTTAAATAATTGACCTAATTATACTTTAAATCACTGGCAATGGCACCAAAAACTTGTTACTCCCAGTACAAGTAAGTGTATGTTGTCTTGACAGTAATACAGTGGCCTTGATTAGAGTCGGAATACTGAACCCAAAGGATTTAGCACAAAACTAGTTAAAGATCAAATTTATAATGCTTAGTATGTTCTGGTTAAAATGATGAAAAGATTTAGTGAAAAATTTAAACAACTAAATAAAGCTACTAAAATTGACTGGTTTGTTATGAATTATCAGATTATTAATAAGTCAGGGATTGTAACCTTATTGACACAGTTCTAGTGTCAATGCTTCAATTTATACCTCGGCTTCCTGACTACTAGTTCATAGGGTTAAAATTACCTAAATGTGGTAGCACGCCTCTGCTAGCATACCGTTATTTACTGCCTGACTATATTATTGAGCAAGGATAAACACATGAGTAAAAGTTCTTTTACTTTATCTTCGTATATTTTGAACCATGCTATGTGTAAGAGTAGTTGTCACTGGTCTCCCTTACATGAATCAATCTAGTTTCCTAGTCAATCAAGCTCACTATATTACTGTGTTCTATTCATTCCAACATCTATTGAATCTAGAATGAACAACTAATTTACTCACTAATTGGCCAGACTCTGAAGCATAGATAAAAGTAATAAAAAAGTAATCTAGTGGAAACCCTTTCATATTGCAAGAATCAAGAACTAAAACATTATCTATGGCTACAATCCCAAAATATAGGAAACGTAGCCAGGTATCATTGTTTCATACATAGAAAAAAGGCTAAAAAACATTCATAACGAAGAATCAGAGGTAGAAACTAACCAAAATAACCATAGAATGGAGTTTTCAGTCATCTCTCCTTTATTCCTTATAAAACCAGTTATGAAAACCTAATGTTAAAAACAAAATATATCTTAAAATTCCAATTTTTTTATCTTTCCCTTGCATCTCCAATGTCCAAGATGCCGACTATGTGCATTTTCCTACTTTGTGCCTTTTTCTCAAAGTTTTCAGCTAGCACAACATCTGCTCAGGTCCACGACGTGAACTGTAGTAGTTTTGCTAAGTTGACTGATTTTTTTTGTCATTTCTATAGTTGCATTCTTCCTCATAGTCTGGATATGAGTTTGGATTAGCAAATTCTGATTAAATACCTACAAAAATACAACCAACAAGTCCACTTGACCTTAGATTAGCAGAATAAATGAAATCACACTAAAATACCTAGACTCCATGAATTTGTCCTCTCACTATGCTCTATTTGTGGGCATTTTTGCTAGGTTGGAGTATAACTACCCTAAGACCAAACAATGGAGCAGTGCTCAATCTTGTCTTCAACTCTTAGAAACTCTTCTCACACTCATCAGACCATTGAAACTTAACCTACTTCTGAGTTAGTATAATCGACACTGTGAATATGGAAGAAAATCCTTTAATAAATCTTCGGTAACAGTCAGCCAAGCCCAAAAAAGTTTCTTATGTCAGTGGGAGAGATGGCTCTGGGCAATTCTTTACTGCCTTAATCTTTTGGGTATCCACTCATGTACGATAGACTAAGACTACATGGCCTTGGATTGCCATGAATTTGAGCTAAAACACACATATCAAAAACTTTGTGTATAATTCATTTTTCGAAATGACCACAAAGAGTGCCCGAAAATATGCCTCGGAAGTATCTAGAATTGTAATTTTCATCTATCTAAATATTCATTTGTTATTTCAAAAATTCAACATCATATGCTTTTTTGGGGGGTCAAGCTGAGTAGTAAATGAGTCTAATCTAAATTTTAGAGCAATCGTATCAAAATTCAAAAATCGCAAAAATGCGATTTAGGAGGGGTCAATTTTTAAGGGGCATATCTCTTAGCATAGAAAAAATTGGTCTCCTACAATCTACCAAACTAAAGCCGTTTTACTTATCTTTCCAACGTACTTTGGTTTACCTCATTCTGTGTTCGGATGAAGGATTTATGCCCATTTTTGTAGAACTTGTTTGGTTAGAAAATGCAGATTTCTACTGAGTAATCTTCATTGACTCAATGATGCGGAACAGTGTTCTTTTAGTCCTATTTTTTTTTATTTTGGTCCAACACTTTCAAGTCTTGAGCCCAAGGGTTCCTATATGTGTTTTTGCCTATACTTAGCATTATTTCACCCTCATATCATCCTAAAGAATCCCTAATATTGACTCAAACACATAGACTCATACTTCATCCTAAATTCAAGTCCCAAAACTCAATAAAGAGGATTTCATTCAAGCTTCAAGTCTCCATTTTCAATCTTCTTCAAGGGCTCTCCAAAGTCAAGGTATATAGTGTTGAACCATTGCGTCCTTCTAACCATGCCTAAGCCTCCTTTTCACTAATATTGAATGATTTAAAGTTGATTTGACATATGGTTCTTGTATATAGAGAATATTACTGCATAGTGATTTATGTTCTTGAAAGTATGTTGTTTTAGCATATCTTGAGCTCAAGATTTTGTATCTAATATTTTATTTGAAGAGGAATTTTGATGTGAATCTCTTAGGGGTATTGCAAGGTGTTAATTGATTATTTTACAATAGATTTTCTTGCATGATTTCTTCTCTAAATTGCATGGTCTTTACCCCCATTGCATACCCCCAAGGTGATTGATAAAATGTCCGGATGTGGTTATTTAAAGAGATGAAGTTCCAAAGCATGAGATATGATATGATTGATTTTATGATGATGAAATGAGCTTATATATATGATGAATTCTTTATAAAGTGTTGTATTAGACCATGACCAATCTGGGGGGCCTAAAATCCCAGATAACTGAGGGAAGGGTTAGTACTTCTCCACCTAGAGATGGGGCGGCATGATTACTAATTGAGATGGGAGTTAGAACTCATCAACCATGTAGGGTTATTACTTCTCCACCTCGTGATAGGGCAGCATCATCAATAACCAAGATAGGGGTTAGTACTCATCATTCGAGGGAAGGGTTAGTACATCTCCACCTAGGTAATGGGGCAGCATTATCACCAACTGAGGGAATGGTTAGTACTTCTCCCTCTTTGTGATGGGGTAGAATTAGCACTAACTGAGTGAAGGGTTAGTACTTCACCACCTAAGTGATGGGGCGACATCATAACTAATATCAAGGGGTTTATACCTTGGGAATCTAGCTTGGTTTATTCTTTACATATGATATTCTATATGAGCATAAGGTATCTAAGCATGTTTTACTTAGGCATTTACCCTACATGCTATTTTGCTATACTATATCTATTGTCTATTTTATGCATTTTGATTATGAAATGATTTCTTATTGCATTGCATCCAACATACTTAGTATATTCAAACGTACTAATACATATTCTATGGCTACATGATGTTACCATGTAGGAACCAGAGCTCCTATTAATTTTTCTTGTTGCTAGACAGATTATTCATGTTAGCCTTTGGCGAGTCCTCCATTCCGGGGATAATAACTATTCTCTTATACTATATTCTAAGATTATCTTTCTTTTTTGTATGTATGAGGGTGAGCCCAATTGCTTGTCTTGGCTCCCGCTCTTATCTATATAGTAGAGGTGTTTGATTTTTGACTCATCTATGTTAATCAAGTATTAAACTCTCTCTCTCTCTCTCTCTCTCTCTCTCTCTTCATTAGTCTCAATTCCCCTTATTCATATTTCTTATATTGTTGTATATTGCTTTCGCAACTAAGGATGTGTAATGATATGCTATGAGGCTTATTTGGGTTTCCTTTGGGTTCCCTATTCATTGATCATGGCTTAGTCCTTGGTTCAGTCATGACAAAGATGGTATTATAGCACGAGGTTGATAGATCCTCGAAGTCCAATACACCGTGTCGATTAGCGTCTTATTCATGGTTATGTAGTGCACCCCAACTATAAGTAGAAGGCTATGAGACATTTTAGGAAATATTTCCCTACTTCAAGATCTATGTCGTGCTTTAGAAGTAAGATAGGGCTTACCCTGCTAACAAATGTTCTTTTCTCTTCTAGTTGATCATGCCACTTCAAAGAGGAAGACCAAGGAAGGTAAGTTGAAGGTTTTATTTTTGATGGATCCGAGTTTCACTATTTCTTCTCTATTCTTTAGGTTGCTAGTGGGGCTTCTGGTGTGCCTAGGTTGTTATGTGAACCTTTGGTGTCTATCTCTTAGTTGAGTATATTATTGCTAGAAGGATTCATAGGTGTTGATTTAGGTTTGTATTACATTAGGTCTTATCTTGTGGCTTGTTGGAGTTGGTATGGTGGATTTTGATGTCATTATCGAGATGGAATGGTTGCATGCAGGTTGTGTCCTCATGGATGGTAGGACCCCTAGATTTAGATCCAAAATCCTTAATGAGCCCATCTTGGAGGGATAGGTTGTTACGTGATAGCAAGGGATATAGTTCTAAGGGGTTGCATTTATCATCTTGTGATAATTGGGGGTTTTGAACCTAAGTTTTTTATTAATAGAATTGTCGTTGATGATAGATGAGGCCTTGAATATCCCTTTTTTATGTTTGAATTTAGGGTAGTGTCTTTCGTTTTGACTAGTATGCCAGTTATGCCTATAAGTCTTATGAGAAAGATCTTAAGTCCCTACTATAACAGGTTATGGAGGTATTGTGATGATATAATGGTTCGTTCCCTAATAAGGTAGTGCATGTGAGTCATTTGAGGGTAGTACTACAAGATTAAGGAATGAAGTTAGGTGCTAAATAAGAGGAATGTGAGTTTTGGTTGTATAAATTTGCCTTCCTAGGTTGTGTGGTACCGGTGATAGCATTAAGGTAGACCTTAGTAAGATAAAGGTGATTAGATGTTAGTCTAGACCTTAACTGACTTGGATATTCGAAGCCTCTTAGGTTTAACGGACTATTACTAGAGATTGTGAGTAGGTTCTTTTCCATCGTTGCTCCAATGACTTAGTTGACCCTAAGTGAGGCCAATATTATGATTGACATTTTTTAGTAGGGTGATTTGATAGGTCCGGGGCTGCTATTTATTGTGATATTCATTTGTTCTATTAGGAATTGTCTATGTGAGTGTTCCGAATGGTTACATGAGTTCATTGTGGCTAGTAGGGGGTCTGTAAGGGTTGCCCCATGGGATCATTGAATAGAGTCTTGTCTTATGATCTTTGTTGGACTTAGTTTGAGGTGTTGGAGGTCTTGGGATGGTTTGGCTACTTGCATAGTATGCTTTTAATGAAGGTAGCACTCGTAAGTTTATGATGTGATGGCTAAGGATGGGTGACCTACTTGGTTAACAACAATGGGTTATTCATATCTATAAGGTTGACGTTTTGTATAGGTGTTGTCTCCAAGTAACGATGAGGGTAGGTGATGTCTCGTTTCGGACTAGCAGTAAGCATTACTAGAATTGATGGAGTTGTTTGGTTGTCTTATGCACTAATGGTATTTGTTGATTTCTTCAATATGATAGTAAAACCCTACCTTGATATGTTTGTGGTGGGGTCTCTAGTGATGAGATATTGATTTGTTTAGAGATTGTGAATTATTTGGGGTAGTGTTACAAGTCTTGGAGGATGATAGGTTGTTTGCCAAATATAATAGGTGTGCATTGTAGATAGCAAGAAGGTGGTCAGGATTCTTTAAGGATTATGAATAAATGTGCATTACTTTTCCTCGGTAAGGGAAATCTTACGGTCGGTGCTCTAGGTAGCCTAGCATGTGTTGATAGTGGTGGTAAGAAGGAGACTAGTGGGATCCATTGGTTGGTTAGATTGAAATTAGGTTGAGGGATGTAGAGAATGGTGGTATAGTGTTCTTGGTAGTTCTAAATCTTTGTTAGTTGAGGGGGGTCTAGTTTTAGCAAGTCCTTGATTTCTCCTTATTAGAGTTGGAAGTTTTGGGTGAGAGATGATAGAGTGGAGGTTATCTCCCAAGGCGGATGATAGGACCCGTAACTTAACTTAAACTCCGAAAGTCCTTAATTGGTTCGATTTAATAAAGTTTGGGACCGAATGTAACATTTCTTCTAAGTTTGGTCCTTAAGGATAATTTGAGGTGGGGTC
>JAOTQJ010156265.1:19242-29668 GCA_025642045.1 Solanum sejunctum | reverse complement strand
GGCAAAGGCATATGATACAGGAGGTGCAAGGAAAAAGATGGGTGATATAACCAAGCACCCCCTCAATATGCCAAGAAAAGCCAACGCAGGTTTTCTTTGCCATAAGATCAGATGGCTCGGTGTCTATGCAATTCGCAGGATATGCAGAACTATCTTAGTCGGAGTTATCATCAATACAAGGAGATGATGTTAAAGGAGAGGAGTATATGGGCATCCTTACCCAAGCGCCCCGTACTTACCAGGATGATCCGACAGGATTATACATTGATGACCAAGGAGTTATATAGGATACCTTAGGAGAAGACCGAGGTAGATGGAAGTACAGGGTCAATTATGGGACAATTTGGAACAGGCGCAAGTACAATCCCCATTTTGGCGATCAATGGGTATGGGATCACGCAGAGGCTATGGAGTGCCTGAATACATCGCACCTACAAGAACCAACCTTGACATAATGATGGTGCGATGAAGCTGATGCCCCTCTAGCATTGAAAGTAGAAATGCTGGGCCCAACAGGAGAACCTGTAGCATCCAGGAAGGATTATGTGCTGGGACAAGAATATATCCCACCTGTCACATCCAGACATAAGACTTTGCTGGTATAGGAACCCTGTAGCTCTGGCCTTGTGCATCCGACTGATGATGAGACCGCATCGAAAGCAGCAATGATGGGCCCAACAAGAGAGCCTATAGCATCCAGAGAGGATTATGTGCTGGGATAAGAATGTACCCCACCTGTCGCATCCAGACATAAGACTCTACTGGTACAAGAACCCTACAGCCCTGGCCTTGTGCATCCGACTGATGATAAGACCACATCAGGCTCTTACCATACATCTACAAATGACATAGATGACCCTTGGGCATATCTTAGGTGTTAGTGGGGCCCACAGCAAGTAAAGCTTGCCCCAACAATACGAAGTCCTTACACAACTTCATTCATAAAAGGTGGGGGGATTCCAGATAACCCCTCTTTTATCCTGAATTCGAATATTGACTCTAGTGGGAATTCTTTAGTAGGGGATGGAGTATGTAGGTTATATATGGTTACTCTTCAGAGTTATGATATTCAGTAGACTTCATATTGCCTGACGGAGCTTTTACTAAGAGGTTGTGGGTTGTTTACCTTCTTATCATCTCATAATAGATGATATGTCGGGGCTATTACCCTGGCTATACCTAATATATCGTCAGTATTATTATAGAGGTTTGTGATTTGTACATCTACTAAGATTATTCTTTATACTCTGGCCCATGGTTGTACCAACCAAATGGTCTCCATGTTCGGCCCTTGTTGAGATGTGATAGCTAAGACTTCTATGGCAGGACTGATTCTAGTAGTTGTGAGTTCTTAGATATATTCTTACTAATTTGTTGGATTATTGTCAAAAAGAGATGTTTATTTTATTATAGAGGTTAAATTTCTATCAATTGAGGACCAGGGCGATGGATATTCTAAAGATTACACCCAAACTCGTTATGGTCATTCTGAGTTGTTGATTATGTTTGTTGGGCTGATCAATGCCCCTATTGTATCATGGACCTTTTCACGACCCGGACCTAGGGCCTAGACATAACACGGAGAATATGACGCCTGGAGGCATCCCATCCAAGCCTCATATTCATATTATAAGCATTTATAATGTAAAATAAGCATATAATAGAATAAGCAAGCAAAAGTACATAAATTATAAGAATGTCATAGTTCCCATAAGGGAATCTACATCAATCCATTAAGGTACAAATTATGCCTCTATATCATATATCTTGGTAGGGGCTAGTACATAGCCCACTAGCTCACCCTCAAGACATACATCAAAGAAATAAATTGATAAAGTCTCAACATAAAAAAGAAGAACATGATAAGGCTTGTTCTTGAATCATGGGAACTCACCAATAAGTCTTCAAACTCGAAACCTAAATGCTATGAAAAGGGATAGTCTCCTCATCGTCTATGCCTACATGGTTAGATCATATAGGCAAAGAAGTATACGTTAGTATATAGAATGCACTAAGTATGTAGGTATGTCACGAATCAAAGGATACCACAATAATATCAATATGCATAATCATAATCAATAGGATAAAGGTACAATATGAATAAGCATGCAATTTAAAATCCATAAGAAGAAGCATCATAAATCTATTCTTAACCTTAGCATACATACATAGGAATAAGACCATAACTAACATTCATAAGACCATGTGAACTATTACATGGAAGCCTGATGTTCACTCTATATCAATCTAAGAGGAGTTTACTTTACCAAGGTAAACTCGATCCTCACCTTATAGGCTTTATCCTAGTATCATGAGAACCATCATTTGATCCCACCATTTAGGCTCTATCCTATCACGGTGAATGTCCATCATTAAGCTAATTTGATCCCATAGCATACCTTTAAGTTATAAAACATAAACATCATTCCTATGGTGGCACATAGTTATGGGACCATGATATCTACCAAAGCCCTCTCGATGCTAAGTCAAATCCCACGAAATACATAAATCATTCATATACATAGCTTTCAAACATAGAATATACTTCATTTAAAATTATACTTTCATAGCTTTCAAAATAGTCATCATAGTATTTCATGAAACTTCATGTCATAAGAATCGTCCATCTACTTGCTTTCATCATAGTTGGGGTAGACATTCCCACCTTAACATCATCATAAACATTAGGGTTTTCATTACCTTCTTTATCATAGTATCATTATAGCTTTCATAACATCATCATAGTCATAATATTATCATTTAAAACATGCTTTTCATAGTTGAGATCATAGTCATGAAAGCATATAGCTTTATCAAAGAAGAATAGGGCTAAGTATGGGCTCATAAATATTTGAGTCAAAACCATAGAATTGAGTAGGATTTTTAGAGAAAACATGCAATTTGTATCAAATTAGATCATTAACAAGGGAACCCATATCAAATCAGTAAGCCCTAATCATGCATACTTTGAACGCACATACTTTTTCTTGAAAATCATATACTTTGAAAGCAATTTGGACATTCCATCACACACCTTGCTATGTCATTCTTTATGTCATTCCACCAATATGCTTCCTTCAAATCTCTACACATATTAGTGGATTTTGGATGAATAGAATACTTCGAGTTATGGGATTCATCAACTATCTTCTCCCTTAAGTCATCCATATTAAGTACACATAATTTCCCTTAGTAACGCAATGCACCATCTCTCCCTTGTGAAAAGACATCCACTTTTTTATCAACCATCAACTTCCTCAATTCAACCATAGTAGGATTCATGGCTTATTTTACCTTTCTTTCCTCCATCAAAGATGATTCTGCTCCATTAGGTACTAACACACTACCATCACTCAAGATACTTAACCTTACACCCAAATAAGCCAAACGGTGCAATTCTTTGACCAACTCTTTATTTCCACTATCAACATATATGATGCTGCCTATTGATACTCTACTCAACGCGTTAGCCATAACATTAGCCTTATTAGGGTAATACATCACACACACATGTCATAATCCTTCAAAAGTTTCAACCATATCCTTTGCCTTAGATTCAAATCCCTTTTGCTAAACACATATTACAAACTCTTGTGGCCGGTGAATACACAACATGTAACCTATAGAGGTAATGTCACCAAATCTTTAATGCAAACACAACAACCAACAACTCAAAATCATTCATTGTATAGTTCTTTTCATGCACTTTCAATTTTCTTGAAGCATAGGTGATGACCTTTCCATGTTGCATCAACACACAATTCAAACCTAGTGAGGCATCCCAATACACCACATGACCATTTGAATCTTCAGGCAATGTCAAGATAGGAGCCAAACTAAGATGGTCCTTTAACATTTGAAAGCTCCTCTCATACTCATCAAACCATTAAGATTTCACCTTCTATTGGGTCAACCTTGTCAAATGAGAAGTAATGGAAGAAAATCCCTCAACAAACCTTCTATAATATCCGGCCAAACTCAAAATACTTCTAATATAAGATGGATACAATGGTCTAGGTCAATTCTTCATAGCTTTTATCTTCTTCGGATCAATCTAATACCATCACCCGAAGTAATGTGACTAAGGAAAGACACCTCTTTTAGACAAAATTCACACTTGCTAAATTTGGCATATAGTTGTATATCTCTCAGTGTTTGCAATACAATCCTCAAATGATCTTCATGCTCTTTCACATCCCATGAATAGACCAATATATCATATATGAACACTACTATGAACATATATCTAAATATGGTTTGAAGACCATGTTCATCAAATCCATGAAAGCGCCAGGGGCATTTATTAGTCCAAATGACATAACCAAAATTTCAAAATGGCCACACCAAATTCTAAATATTGTATTTGGAATGTCATCTTCCTTCACCCTGAATTGGTGATCTCCAGTCCAAAGATCAATCTTAGAAAAATAGCTTGCACCTTGTAGTTGATCAAATAGGTCATTGATCCTTAGGAGTAGATATTTGTTTTTGATGATTACTTTATTCAATTGTCGGTAATTCATACACATCCAAAGTGAACCATATTTTTTCCTTACAAACAATAGGAAGCACCCCATACTGACACATTGAGCCTTATGAACCCTTTATCAAGTAGGTCTTTCAATTATTCCTTTAATTCTTTCAAATTTTTTGGGTCCATTTGATATACAGGGAATAGAAATAAGTAGGATATTAGGTAAAAGATCAATACCAAAATCAATTTCTCTTATGGGAGGAATGTCGAGTAGATCATAAAGAAAAACATTGGGGAACTCATTTACTATGAGGACCAAATCAAGAGTAGGGACAAGATACTTAACATTAATGACACGGACAACATGATATAGGCAGCCTTTGTAAATCATATTCATAGCTTTCATATAGGAGACAAACCTCCCTTGAACACAGAATTTGTTCCTTTCCAATCAAGGATAGACTCATTAGGAATTTGGAATGTGACCTTGCGAGTCCTACAATTAATAGAAGCATAGGATGTATGCAACCAATTCATATTGAGAATTACATCAAAATTGGTCATATCAAGCTCAACTAGATCACATGAAAAGACTTTATGTAAGATCAGCATGGGGCGATAGACTTTCTTGCTAGGATTGACTTACCAATAGGAGTATATACCAAATAAGGTTCCAACAAAACTTTCGGAGTCACATCAAACTTTATGGCAACATAAGGAGTAACAAGAAACATATTAGCACTGGGGTCAAGCAAAGCACATACATCATGATTAAAGACTTTTAACATATCGATAACCACATCGGGAGTCTTATCAACTTCTTACCTAGAGTCCAGAGCATAGAATGGATTACCACATGGACCACCACCTTGAGCTTGGGCACCTTGTTGCACTTGCCCTCTTTAGGCTACTTGACCTTGTAAACGTCCTTCTTTTCCCTTATTGACTATTTCCGGACACTTGGCGATCTTATGTCCCATTTTCCCACAATCGAAGAATACATTGGTACCCTTCAAGCACTCGCCAACATGATTCCTCCCAATGAGACATCTAGGAAGGATAGCACTACATTTCACAACCTCACCTTAAGCCTTGGGGTTGGCCCCTTTTTCTTTGTCAGGCCTTTGAGGAGCACCTTTTGATGACCCTTGGCCTTGTTGGAATCTACCACCACCGAATTTATCATAGGAGTATCCACCATCATAACGAGCCCTCTTGGACTCCCTTGATCTCATCTTTTGAAGTTTCTCACTCTCAACTTGTTCGGCATATGTCATGAGACTAGAGATGTCTATCTTCTTAATGAGCATGGTAGCCTTAAATTCCATCTTCACCAAATCAGACGCACCCAAAGTGAACTTGTTCATACGAGCCCTAGAGTCGGCCATCAAAGAAGGGTATATTCCCTCACACTCGTCCCACCTTGCTTTAAGTTCATTAATTCCATCACCTTAGCCTCCCTTAGCTCAAGAGGGAAGAAACGATCAAGGAAAGAAGTCTTAAACATTTCCCAATCAATGGCACCTTCTTCAACTCTCTCAGACTTTCATTGAGTAAACCAAACCTGAGTCACTCCCTTAAGTTGATAAGCTGCTAATTTGGTTTTTTCTTCGGATGACACTCCCATAATCTCCACTACTTTGTGCAACTCGTCAAATGAACTCTTGTGGATTCTCATCTACCTTTGAACCATGAAACTCTGAGAGACTTACTCTAGCAAAATCCCTTATCCTCGAAGTTGGAGTAAAAGTCTTTAGGGAAGTAACAGCTTGAGTCAACATAGTGATCACAACTCTGAACTCATCATTAGACACTTGGTCCGCTTAAGGGGCTCTGAACTCATCACCATACCCTACTGTTCTTTTTATAAGAATGTTATATTTTTCGTATACAAAATTATTCATAAAAATAATATATTACACACACACATATCCAAAATATGAACATCCCTACCAGCAATTCAAATGGATTAAATAAGTCGACTTTTATTTGATTTGATCTTATATTTTTTATAATAAATAATAATTAATTTTGATTTTGTTCAAAAAATAGAAGAAATAATGGAGTCAAATTGTTAAAATATATACATAAGTTTTATTAGTATATATACATGATATATTATGTTTATGAGCAATATGTTATGTGAAAAAATGCACGTCTAATAAAAAGAATAAGTTGAGATGCATTTTTTTATGTAACAAGATCGATAGATTATGTATTATTAAGTAAATTTATATTGTTTAATATATTATATTAACTTACAATACATGAAGAAGTTAAAGTTTCGATATAAGAATTATAAGATTTAAAATAACACAAAGAGAATTTATTTTTCTTTTAAATAAAATGTTATCTATTTTCCTCTTCGGGCTGAATTGTATTTTTTATTTTTAAGTGTGATTAATAATTGAATAAGTAAATCAAATTAAATCAATAAATATATAATATTATATTTGATTGATTTTAACAATTGATCCATATCTATATATATCTCTTTTTTTTTTCTGGTGGTGGTGGTTAAATGATCAATATCTATATAAATTTGTACAACCCTTACCTACTATCATTAATTCCCTTACCTACTGCTCTATATAAGCATCAACTCCTTGTCGTCGCACTATTGAACAGAGATTGCTTCCTCCGTTTTTAGACTCTTTTCGTCTCCTTTTAATTTGAAAAAATTTATAATTAATAATTTTAAAAAAATAGTTTTGAAAAATTTAATATGATTACTAAACTAGAGTAGAGGGAGTATTAGTTAGTAGATTATCTATTGATTTTGTATGATTTCATCAATAACATTTTATATTTTTAAATTTAATTGTTATAATTATTTAATTCTCATGATAGAGTGAAACAAATAATAGAGTGATATAATTCATTAATTTATTAAACCAGATAAGCGAAAATAAAATATTTATTTAACACATTAATTACACAACAATGAAGTAACATAAAAATAAAAGGAATATAATGTGGGGTATACTAGCATTAACTTCTTGTCAAATTCGAGAAGTGCCATAAGTATTAAAGATTTCCTTGTTTGTATCTTACTCTAATTTTTTAAAAAGATTTCAATTTGTACAGGATTTAGTAATTGAACTCTTTTTTCAAGGTGTGGACCTTAAATAAAATTTGGACTTAATGGTAGTAGACCCCAATTCCCATATTGCACGAACCACGTGCTACAATAATAGTATTTCCTCGTTTCACGGGGAAACATTACATGCAAGTTGTTCTATTACAAAATAAGTACATATAGTTTTAAAATAATGAACAATAAAAACGAATGAGTGAAGAACTATAATCAGATTTTTTTTTCAATTTTTATTTATTTGATCTGTTTTAATTTGATATAAATTTTTTAAAAAATAAATAAGATTAAAATAGTATAATTTTGAATTAAAATTATATCATATATATCAATATGTTCATTAATTTTATACTCTTTAACATGTGATGTGGATGAAAATGAAGAGTTTCGTAGAACGGAAAAAATTATTTTATTTAAATAATTATATTTTTAAAAAATTAAAATACATAACGTAGTTTTAATTATTCAACTTGTTTTGTCATGAAATTTATATTTATTAAACTTATTTTTAGTAATATTATTAAGAATTTTTAAATTATCATCATTTTTATTATGATTGATCTATTTATAATATTTTATTTTATATGATTTTCTTATTATTATTATGTTGAATATTTTAGAATTGTTACTCATATGATATTTGTGTTATTTTTTAAAAAATACTTAAAATAATTTATTTTTGTTGGATTAGCAAAATATTTAATGCACAATTTAAGTATATATCTGTATAAATATTTTACAAAAATGAATCAAAAATTCAAAAACTTTAATAAATTCATTAAAAATCCTCAAAAAGAAATTTTTAAAAAAAAAATAAAGTTGAAATTTTCAAATTTTATTAATCTAATTTATAAATTTAAAATCCTCATTTAATTATTATTTAAAAAGTCTAAATCAATCGAATCCATGTATCATCTTATTTAGCCGTATTTATGTTGGCAGGCTAAAATGATGCCATAAAGAAAGAAATAAAAACGAGGAGGAAAAAGACATTTGGAGTGCTATAAACTGTACAAATCTATAGCACCTCACAAGAATATCAACCATTGAAATTTTAAACACGTTCTATATTTGTTTAATAGGTACATTTTAAAAATAAAATAAAAAAGTATTAAATATTTTAAAATAAATATAATAAACAAATAAAAATAAAAAAATGAAACAGAACATTAAAGCCGAGGACAAATGATCGATTGTACAATTTATTTTCTGAAGACCCAAAAAGATTGATGGTACGTTTTGAGGCTTAAAGCAGAGACAACGTAGGATCACAATAAAGACCAATTTTTACTTCTATTTTGAAAGAAGAGATATGCTAACTTGCCATAAAAAATTGACCCCACAAGCATCATAAAGATCATAAATAACGTTTTCTTTGGAAAACAAAGTTAAGGTGGAGTCATTGTTGTCTCTTCAAATTTAAAAAATAATGGTGAAAATAAATTATCGCTATATAATAGAAATTTTATTAAACTAAGAAATATTTGCACTTTCTACTCTTTTCATCTCAAATTAATTAAATTTATGAGATTTTTTTAATATTTGAAATAGTTAAATTGTTCAAAATTCAAAAAGAATATTTGAAACATTTTTCATATTTGCACTTTCATTTATTGAAAATTTTATATTTTCTAGGAGATAAATTACACTATATATTTATGATTTTACAAGAGACAATAGTGAAAAGTATGATATAAATTTTGTCTTTAAATATTTTTTTTAATATGTGTTTATTATCTCACAAATTAAATTAATATGAGACAGAGAGAACATTGTATTGATAGTACTAAATGCATTGAAATTTTAATTATGTCTTTAATAAAACTCCTACCAATTAATAGGGATAACATAGTAATTTTATTTCACTAAGCATTGTTTTTTTAATTGGTGTGTAAATCATAACCTGACATCTAATAGTGAATAGAGGGAGTACATTTTAAGCATTCAAATGGATCAAATTTATCTTATAAAATGGAACTAAAAAATAAAATTAATTAATTTATATTTTCATGAAGTTTCATTTATGTAAAGCAATTTTTTAGATTAAAAAATATATAGATTTATGAAGTTTAATTTCAGATTCTTCGTATATAAATAATTAATACATTAAATACTTTATAATATAAGTCAATTTTAAATTTGCTCTCTATGTATTAAAATCAAACAACTACACTGCAAGAACTATGAAAATTTTACACTTACACGTTTTATCAAATTTATTTATAGTTAAATATATTAACATATAAATATTAAAACACAAATTAAAATATCACGATCTCGAATGGATCGTGAATGGCACCCATACTAACTCTGCGATAAGAGAATCAACACTACAATCCAATCAAGCAATCTAACATGATTAAAACATTTAAAAATTATAAAAGCAAATTTAAACAGAAAATAAGTCGAGCTCCCATATATTCAAATAGAAATAAACTAAAGCAATGCAAAACAACCACCTAGGACCTGAAAGTCAATCTACCATAAATCTATCTAATTGTCCAGCATAACAGGGATGTATCCCCAAAAAATCATAGAAAAATAAATAATTAAAGTATTTAGGTTTGGAAACAAATAGATAGAGAAGATAGATAAATCCATGAAATGTTAATATGAGCTAGTTTATCCTTGAATTCGAATAATCACTGGCCCCAACTGAGATTTGTTGCATTTCGGCACATTATTAGAATGAGTATCATGTTTTAAAATATTATTTAATCAGGTGTCACGTTTTGATATAACTTGTTTGGTTGTAGGTTTCATAAGAGGGTCATCAATTTCAATAAAAATAATAATCATGAAAGTGATATGTAAGCATGAATTGTAGTTTGTTAGTATGTCATATGTGTTTGGTTATT
>JAOTQJ010156255.1:0-21610 GCA_025642045.1 Solanum sejunctum | reverse complement strand
TTGAGACTTTTTGGCCTACTTAGGACATTCTCTCTAAACGTGACCTATTTGTACACACTTGTAACATCCATCTCTCCCTCTATGACATTTTCCTGAGTGAAGTTTGCCACACATGCCATAAGGTGCCTTGCCTTGGGGACCTCCAACCACACTAGCCTGTGACTTAGGTCCCTGAGCTCTAAGGTTGTGAGACCCTTCTTGAAAGTGACTCCTGTTTCTATTCCTCTTCGACCTCTTAAACTCAGGTGGGTTCATACTCAAGCACTCATGAACTCTGTATGTATTTGGAATATCCTGCTTGCCTATTTCCTATCTAGCAACTAGTGCTGTCATAGCCTGGGGTAAAGTTTGAATGGCTTGGAAAAGCTTAGCATTGCTGATGGCAGCCTATTGTGGCTACACGATAGGGATGATTGGGCCTATGGGTTCATCCTGATGCTAGGGATCAAGTTGGTTAACATTCTATCTAGCCAAACTCCTTTTCAATTTATCAGCTCTTCTTGGAAACATGATCACAATTCTGTAATTGTGTAAAACATGAATTAGAAGAGAGCTTTACATAGAGTGTAACTCTATTGCATGATTTAGAATATGAAAGAAGTGAGACAATTCCTAATGTCCTATAGCCTTCTTATTATGGATGTTGAGCTCTTCACACCAATAATAAGGACTCTACTAGACACGACTTCATAGACTCCCTAGGACACTTGTACTTTGATACTAAGTTTGTCATACCCCGGGTGGGTACCCTAGATGTGGCCGACATTCAGAGACTATTACTAGACCCCAAGCGAGTCACTTGGCCTCATCACATCCATTTGTTCAATAAACTCTATAAAATCAGTGGAAGTCTATAGATAGAAATAGGCAATCTAGTCTCAAGATAAAATAGATAAAATGACTAGTAGAAAGGAAATAACTCAATAAGTCTTAACATCACTACTCAACTCTAGTCTATGAAGCCTCTATCACTGTCAAGTGGTGCCAATGATAGACCCATGGCTACCCCCCCAAAAAATATGGCTAACTTAAGTCTAACCCTAATAATCAAGATAAAATAAAGCAATGACCCTCTGAAGTAGGGGAGACTCACCAACTCAGTTGAAATGCTCATATCCTTAACTATGTGTCACCTGACAATCTTAATTACCTGCCTTTGCATCGTAAAATGATGTAGACCAAAGTGGACGTTAATACGTGGAATGTACGATATGTACAATAGTTAAATAAAAAGAAAAATATAGAATAATATAAAAATAATATCAACTAGGAATATACTCAATTAGAATGTTAAGTTTCTATCTAAAGCAAGAATAAAGAGTAGACAAGTGACCCATCAACTTATCAAACCTCATGAATCAACTCAACTCGACTCAGAGTATTCATGGTGGGAACTTTCTAGGAGTTTCTATTCTCCAACACCAATCACTTATGAGCCAGTGATTGTACAACAATCTCGCTGATGTTGCCACAGCCATTCCGTACTTGCCAAGTAAGGAGTGCCTATGATCCACAAGGGATCTAACGTCTAAAGTCCTCTATTACTTTCATAAACTTTACCTCAAGAGGGGACTATTTGAAATAATAGCTCAATCCTCACCTACACTTGGCAATATAGTTAATGAGTGCAAATGAGACTCACTCTTTCCCATTTCAGTGCTCAATGCTCCTTCCAAGTCTCATTATTCATAAGACTCTTCCCCATCTCAATCGATTGTCTCGAAGAGTTACTCATCATCTCATTAACTCAAACTCTAAAGTTCTCTATTGTTTTTAGAGACTTTAACTCATCTAAATTAATCTCAATTCTCATTTAAGAACTCAAGGACTCAGATCGTCATTTAAAAGAAGTCATATAGACAGAAGTCAAAAACTCAATTATGAAGACTCATAAGATCATCAAACTCAATTAACTCAACCTCTTACTCACATAAAACTTACCATAAACATACTCAAGTCAAGGCTCTAAACACCACCCCTAGGTTCATTCATGCATGCTTTCACAAATATCATATAGGTTTATACCAGGTCTCATGTTAAATATTCAATTCAAGAAAACAAGTTTATGATGATCATCAACATATGAAAATACATGTAATAGATATAATATTCAAGAAAATAATCAAGAAAGTATTTCAAGAAACATGTATGGGGACTCATGAATTCTCAACTACTCTATTACAATCATGGGGCACATGGGAGAACAATCTCATGCTTTAGTTTAGCCTTACATACCTAGTGTGAAGTTTTTGGACAAACAATCTCAAAGAACTCTCCTTGAACTCCTCAATTTCCTCATTCATCTTTTCTTCTCTTTAGCCCTAGTCTTTTCCAAGAACTTACAATGGCTTAAGAATATGTTAAAACCCCCTTTTTATACTCAAAATGACCTATTTTGATTGTATTTTGAGTTTAGGAGGGGTTGAGAAAGGTTTTGAATGGCCCTTATGAAAAATTGAAAAAATGTTCAGCTGGGACATTAGGGTCTACGATGCGGGCTGGGTGTCTCAAGTGGATTGTTACTGAAAATTCTCTGAATGAGTTTTCTAATCCCGTAGAAAATTTTTGGACAAAATCTAAGTGTTGGTCTATGGCAAATGCATGTCGCACACCTGTGTAACACTTATTCTAAAATTCATTTTTGTATTAAAAAATTATTTTTTGATTCAGTTGCTCTAAAAATTAACTAAAACCACTTTTCTACTCAATTTTTTATATTGATCGCAAATTCAACCTTGAATTTACCATCGGAGCACGGGAAGATGCGTGATGCGCACATCCCTCCTCTAGGGATATTTTGGTAATTTTATCTGATGTTACAATTATAGACTCCAACTTCAGAGACCAAATGTGGCCTAGGTTCTATGAGCTAGTTGTACTATCCGTACAAAGATTTATTACCCGAAGATTCCTCTTCATGGTTCACTCTTGCCAAGTTTAATTAAGAGTATTTTAGATATTTTCTAACTTCTAACCCCTATATTACATCGTTTGGGTCTTATAACTTCCAATAACAATTTTTATAGTATTCAATACACACTATTCTCAAATCATTCATTCAAATTCATAATTCTCTCAAAATTTCTTCCTCTCCAAGCTTTCAACCAAGATGAATTAGGATTCTTCAAGTTCCAAGACTTTCTTCTTCAATTTTCTCCTAGGATTTTGTCGAAGGTATGCGGATATTCATCCATGGGTCCCTTTCATCCATAGAACCCAAATATGTTATGACCTAAGCCTAAGGCCTAGCCATGACAAAGTGAATGGGAAACTCGAAGGAACCCTCAACAAGCTTCTTAAGCGTGCATAGCACATCATTGGTTGTGGAAGCATGAGTTAAAGAAAATAACACATAATTTCTAGGGACTTTATACTCATACTATGGGAATGTTGTAAGGAAGAGGATTGGCATTGATCACATAGCAAATAATGTCTAAGGGGCGGGTAAGTACGACTTACGCTGTGGGGGCAACTAGGGACTTAGAACTTTCATCTCATCCATACAAAACACATTCAATACATAAGGGGTTTATAAGGGACTAAGGGAGTCTTTCATACTACATAGCATAATAAGAGTCTGTCTCAATACATACACGTCTAATATTCAACAATACCTATAATACAAATGGAATTAGGGCCAAGATATCTCCCAGGATCACTCTCAATAGATAGTATCCAAAATATACATGTCTAAATAAGGCAAGAAAGTAAATAACTATTATCCTCGAAGTGGAGGACTCATCAAGAGTGATGTTCAACTGAATCTTCTAGCCATATAGAGGAGGATGGTAGGAGCTCCGGTCCTTACATGGTTAGATCATGTAGGCAAAAAGTATTCGTTAGTACTTGGAATGTACTAAGTATGCTGGGTGCAATCATAATCAAGGGTATAAGCTCAATATGTCATGGATGCTCAATGCCTTAGTCAAAATATGCATGAAGAATCATCAAGCCATATATGATATCATACGTAGTTGGGAAGGGGCTATAACCAACATATAAGATCAAGCGAGCTACTACTTGGAATCCCGATGATAACTTTATGCTAGACTAGGAATGGTCTACTTTTCTAGGGTATATTAAACACTCATCTTATGGGAACTCCCTCATTTTGAAAAGGGCTACATAAACACCCTATGGTAACACTACCCTTTTCGATCAACTTATGATAACAACCTTACGGGAACAACACTCATTTCGGTATTTAACTAACATATATCATAGAGGAAGACCACCCTTTTTGGTCAATCATGTAACATGATCTACATGGATCCATTAGCTAAATCATAAACCTAAGGTGGCAACATAGTTATGGGACAATGGTTATATAGCAAGGTCCTCTCGGTACTAGGTCATAATCCCAAGGAATATTTAGATCATACTTATAGCCATAATATGCAAAGCATCATAATATCATAGTATTATCATAGAGTAGCTCATCAAAACCAAAGCTTCATAATATGAAAATTGGGCTTGATAACTTTCATAACTTTCACAGTACTCTCATATCTCATAGCATGCATAGTAGCCCTTTCAAAATTCATACCATTCATAATTTGTACAATCTTTCCATAAGACCCTCAAAATCATAGAAGCTTGGCATAAAACTTTAATTAAATTATGGTAGGTACATGCATATGAGTTTAAAACCAAGCAAATTCAAGAATAGGTGACATGAAAGGAGTAGAATAAAATCATTTGAGCATTATTCAAAATAACCCACCAAAAGCATCACAAAGCTTATCTAGGGTATCATTAACCCTCATAAATCTCCATATATTTCACATGGCTTTTCAATGCAAAATCATATTCATAAGTGAAATAAGATACATTGCTCATAATGTTATCATATAAAAGAGTTCATAAAAGCACCCATAAGTATCCATAACTTAAAGGTAAATAAGGGAGAGAAAAGGGTAAACTTGTAGAAGAAAGGTTTCCACAATCAAACTCATATACCTTGGTGATTTTATGGAATGAAATTCGATTTGGAGATGGAAGAACTGAAACCATAGCTTGCACTTCTTGCTTGTGAGCCTTGAAGAACTTGGGAGAGTTAAGGAGGGATTTGAGACTTGGATTATTTTAGAATGAAGAGGAATGGGGTCTATTAGGGTTGTATAGGTCTGAAAAGGGTTCATTTGGGTGGTAAAATGATGTAGTATAGGCATAAAGTAATAGGAATGGTTGAAATTACCCTCTCTAAAAACCCGCAGGACAGGACCACAAGACCCCGTTTATGGGCTGTGGTCTGTTCCAGGGCATAGGAGAGGGGTCTCATCTCCTAATATTTTAGACACTCATAAACTTTTTTTGATCCTCATTCCACGATCGGGCTTACGACTTGTAATTCATTATATAAGCCATTTAATAAGTCTTACATTGAATTCCTGAAAACCCCAAATTTTATCAAGTTGGCCGTCATTCCACAAGTAGGAGTTATGGCTCATGGAAAAAACTTACGGCTCATAGAAACCTTCATGGGAACTACTTATGCTAAAAACTTTCTAGAACTCATTTCTAAGCCACGTTTACACCCTCTAACATGTGGTGCCTTACAAAAGAATTCTCATCTTTTTAACCATTTTTAAATATGAAATTTTATGAATTATGATGATGTCACAACCTGATATCTTGAGTCATGATCACACCTACCACATCCCACTGGCAAGTAAGCCAACCATTCTAGAATTACTAATATTGGCTTTGAAGGCAAAAATGTCATGACCGAAACTAGGGTCTAGACGTGACATGATCATTGGGGAACCTAAGGAACCCCAAACAAGCCTCTTAGGATATCATACACACATCCTTAGTTACGAAAGCAAGAATAAACAATAAGAGAATATATAAACAAGGGGAAATGGGACTAAGGGAGAGAGAGTTTAATACTTAATAACATAGATGTGTCAAAGAACAAGTATAATGCATAACTTATCCAATAACACCTCTAGACATAGAACTTAGCGGGGGACAAGATAAGCAACCAGGATCAGCTTCATAGTAATAAGTTACTAATGTAAGAATAGTTAATACAGAGCATAAATCGTGGGAAGTATGTCCTCAGAGTTGAGGATTCACTAACTTGCTTTGAGATAAATCATACCAGAAACGTGGAGGAGAAAGATGATCATATGAAGAGCAGGTTCCTATATGGTAACATCATGTAGGCATGGAGTATGCGTTAGTATATTTAAATATACTAAGTATGTAGGATGTAATGCAACAAGAGATGGGCAACATGGTCAAAATGCATAATCATAAGTAATGAATAACATAATAATAATATGACATATACGAATGATGCTTGAAGTAAAACATGCTTACAATTCAATCAACTTGTATAGATCATAATACATAAGTATGGGAAAAGACCTCAAACGACATAGATATATAAGACCAAGTGAGCTACCACTTGGAATCCCAATGATTACCCCTCACCGCATAAAGAGGTGGTCTACTTGCCAAGGTAAACCATACTCTACCTTATGGGGTCTCACCCTATTTCAGATGAAGTAACCCTCCTTACAGGCTCCCACCCCATTCTAGAAAGGATTTATGACCATAAATCACCTTCAGAGGACCTTCTCCATTTCAGATAAAGTAACCCTCCTTATGGGATCCCGCCCCATTTCAGAAAGGATTTTAAGAGAAAGTGTACTAAATGGATCCATTAGTACTGCAAGGGTATAATATAGTCCTATGGTGGCACATAGTTCAAGCAAAGAGAGCAAACCCTCCATCTATCGGTGCTGAGTCTAATCCCATGAAATAATTGGAATAATCATAACTTTAATAACTTATGAGAAACATAGAATCATGACACGAGTAGCTCTAAAACATCCTTGACCTCTAATGGTGAGCCGAACTTCAACATAAGAATAGTTCATCATCAAACATTACCTTGCATCAACATTAACATTAAAGGGCTCACAAGAGGTGATATCTTTAAGAAAAGGCTTAAACTCAGCTTTACAACATAATCAATATTTCTATGAATTAAACATATATTTAGAAAGCCCAAAATCATGATAGAGTCAGTTGAATCATAAATCAATGAATAGATTATCAAAACTTAAAGAAACCTTGAAATGGCATTTCGTCAAACACTTGGTGGGTGTGTACTGCTAGTGTAAAACCATGCAATTCAAGAGTGAAATCATGTAAGAAAATCCAATGTAAAACTACGCATCGATACTTGGTAATACCATCATGCAATATACGTCAATACCTTTCATCAAATCTCAAGTAATATGAAAGATTCATAACTCAAAATATGCTTAAACAGTCGCAATTTCATGAAAATACAACATAGTTCATAGTAAACTTCATAGAAAGTAAGACCCATAAGGAAATCAACTTAAAATCATGCAATTTTTGTAAAAAGGGAGGTTAGGAACCATGGGTAAAAGGACCTAATGGTTAAGACCCACATACCATGACTTTGGAGATTTTCTTGAAGAAGATTTGAATGGAGACTTGAATCTTGAATGAAATACTTAGATTCAAAAAGAGATTGGGACACTTGAATCTTGAGGAGATCTTGGGGCTTGACTTAGTTTCTAGAATTCCAACAAGACTTCTTGAAAACCTTGAGAATGGATGGAGAATTTTATGAAGATTAGAGAGGAATTTTGAGAGGTTTTTGGTTGGTTTTTAGGGCTCAAAATGGCTTAACATTGAGGGATTTTTTGTATTTAGGTATTGTTTTATTACCAAATTTCCCTAGAGTAAAATAGAGCAATTCTGGAATTTATTAAACTAGTTCGTGCCAGGTCCGCATTGTGGACTGGTCGCGGAGAGCTATTGTCTTTGCGAAGTTTTGGTAAAAAATTATTTCCTTGGCACGGATGAAGTATACCTTGCTGGTACTCATTTTCTCACTCAATTTTATCCTCTAAAGAAGAATATGAAGCCGAATTTGAAAAATTCTGCACTAATTTTTAGATATTGAAAATAATGCATCATAGAGTCTTTCCGAGCTATGAGGAGGGGTGTTTATATATCACCAATTTGAAATATAAGGAAATTATGATTATGGGTATCCCTAAGCAAACATGGGGTGTTTCAACAAAACAAGCTAGAAATCCCAATTTATAGAAGTTAATGACAATAACTAGGAACCAACAACAAAATGTGTGTGTGTGTGTATATATATAGCCAACAAAAGAATCCTTCCTAGAACATCGAATTTACATGTACAAAGTTGCTAGAGTAATAGATACAACCCCTAACTAAGTAAAAATAATATATACATATACAGGGCTAGTCTCAAAAGCAAAAGACGAGCCATCAGTGTTGCGGCAGATTGAAATAATCCAACCATGCCAAATTCTTACCCAAGTCTTCAGATAAATTTTACTACTAGATGGATAGATCAGCACTATCAGCTCTTGCTAGGACTTGCATCACGAAGCAGATGTAGAGTGTAGTATGATTACCAAAAAAGGTACCAGTGGATATCATAGGCTAACTGAGTAAGAATAATAAGTACAGTTGGAGAAGTTAGAATACAGTAGAACAAGCCGAAACAAGAGTAATGGAGGTATGTATATGGGTGTTAGGTACAAGAAAATCTTAGGATCAATATGCCAAATGGCTCCTATAAGCCTAAAAAGTATGCTTCCATGCAATGCTAGTAAAAGTGTCACTCAAATACCCTGTCAAAATCTGACGGAGGCCAGTACAAAATCTGCACCTACTTTGAAAGTATAAATTTCCTCTAACTGCAAATTTTACCTGGTGATGTTCACGCTCCGACAGTAAAGCAGTCGTAGTCAAGTATGAACCTAACCAGAGGTTAGGGTCGAATCCATAGGGATTTCGGGGCTTAACTATGTTGATCCACTACCAATCACTTTAAGCACCAATCACCATATTCTCTAAAATGAAAGGGGGGAGGAGGTTTATGATTCAAAATGAATAACAAAAATAAACACTACACTACTTATGAAAGAAGATAATCAAATTGAGGCACAACTTGGGAATTGTATTTCCCATGATTCGTTGACTCAATTACCCTAGACAACATAACTCCAATCAAGACATTGCATGCAGGACATTAACTTAGGTTCTTCCATCCCTCTTTTGAAGTTGAATGTCGAATTTCACTATGTTGGTTGGTCAACAACCATGGCGTACCAACTATCTGTTACTCGTTGTCCCAGTCAACCTCCCCTTGGTCAGGTTTGGTTGATTAGATGAGAACACATCAAATGAATCCTGCCATCTACTCCCCTTGTTCTATTCATCACTACCTTGGTCGAGATTGTGATAGTAGGCGGGGTTTGGTGTTGGCCACAACCAAACAACATTCAAAATGAAAAGAAGTAAACAATACATGCAAATACCCAATCAAAGAAATGCACAAAATCTAGGTTATTTCAAGGCAACTCCTCATGGTTCTCACAACCCAAGTTGTGGGTGCTTACCTATTCATGGCTAAGGCAAAATCAACAACAATAAATGTAAAAGACATGGTTGAGAGATTTACCCAAAAACAATGAAAAACAACAACACCTTGAAGTTGAAACCATAAGCTTCGATTAATGGAAGATGAGCATAATGTGATTTTTAATCCCCCAAAATGTGTCTTCAAATTAAAATAATGAAAACCTACACTAAATCCTAGAAAAGACTCTAAGAATATTCAAAGTTTCTTCTAAAACTATGGAATTTTAAATGTTTCTTTTAAAAAACCCTACATTATCTATTTATACTATTTATAAAAAGAACCTAAAAATAAAATAAAAAATATTGCTAGCAGTAGTAATGTCTTGCACATACGACTCATAGGGCAACCTACGAGTCGTAATCGGGCTTCCGTAGCAAACACTTGGCATTTTGGATTTGACTGCTACAACCCATTGCTATAAGTTGTGGTGTGCTCTATGAATCTTAATGTCTTCTTGTAGTCCAAAGTTGTAGTTCTTGGTCCACACTTTTTGATTACCGCTTCTTGCTATGAGTGCACTTCCAACGAGTCATAGTGAGACTTCCAACTCGTAGGTTAGCCTTGTCTAATTGATCTTCACTTTGTAATTTCTTAATTTTGCTCATTATTTCTTGCTAAGAGGGCACCCTATGACTCTTACCTTAGGTTACGACTCGTATGATGGCTCATATGTCCTGTACTTTCGCAAAATCTGCAATTTTCTCCCAAAATCATGCCAACCTATATTTTCTGCGAGAACAACACATAAACACATAAAAGCCATTAAAAGTCGGATTATGAACTTGCAAAGTACCTTATTTCAAGCATTGGAAGTGCTATAATTTGATAGCACATCAACACCCTCAACTTAGAATTGTTGCTTGTCCTCAAGCGATGACTTAATCTACGCAGACACATAGCAACTGTCCAAATGACATATACATGAGTTAACTCCAATTTAGGTACCCAATTCTCATTTTCAAAACCTGATTGTAAAGATAACATGCAAGTCAAAACACAATGATGCATCCGACAATCAAACTATGACAAGTGAGGAGTATTCCCATCCACAATCATTGAACAAACCATATGTCAATCATGCAATACAAATACTCTCACAGAAAAGAAGTCTCTTTATTTCACTTAAAAAGAAATCAAAGTTAAGGAACTATAAAAGCATTCTCACTCTCACAAATGAAATTCATACTGATAACTAACACCATAGGCTTGCCCCTATACTCAAACTCTGAACTATTGACTAGTTGGATTCGGATCACTTTAGGACTTAATAGGCTTATAAACCAGCTCACGGGGCTTTGGTATAGTATTTTAGGCAAGTAATGACTAAAATCTATCCTTGAACCATGATTTCCAGCACTCTCACCTCCATAACTCAACCATTTTTATTATATCCTCCCTTATTCCTCCTTTTCAAGCTTTTTCAGGTGTTTCTTTTTCTTTTTCAGTTGTGCCTTATTTTCAAACTCATTTTGCTATTCTTTTTAATTCAAGGCGACTTTTTTTTTCTTTTTCTCTCACCTGGCATATAGTTTTTTCTCTTCTCTTCTTTCTTTCTTTGTTTCCCCACTAACTATCTCATTTTCAATACTTTACCACAACAAAGACCACCCTCAACTTAGGCTTTTAGCCTGAGGTGAAGTACACAATATCCATTCCTTAAACCAGGGCCAAATTTGGTAGCCATACTCAACTTAGGATATTTTCCTCAATCAAGGTTCACATATTCAAGGATAGACTAGGGTCAATATCAAGATATTTCACAAACCAAGGCTAGACTAGCTAGGTATCAAGAAAGAACAGGTACATGTAAAGCTCAAACATTTGGAACAAGGGTTAAATTACTACAATTGGTAGGTCATTTAGGCAAAAGTGGGCTCACTAGAAGAACAATGGCCTAAGATCCTTTCCTAATCAACCATATCTCCAGTCCAATCTTAGAGTAACAAGGCAAGTTCCGAGTCAGTACACAATGCATGAATATGACAAATAGGCTCGCACACACATGACATTGCATACACAATCACATAGACTCACTGGTCATGCTTCAGGCATCAACTTGCCTTCTCTTTATCAGAACAAACATTGCTAAATAATCCTATGCAATGCTGCAATGGTAACAAAAAATCCCAAAAATTTTAAGGGTGCCTAATTTTCAAAACATTCAAAAAATCACTGAAGATTATGTACATGCCAAAGGATAATAGTTCCTATATATCTACAAATTGTCTACACTATCAAAATATAACGATTCAATAGAAATTAAAAACATCTACAAGGAAAATGAAACAGGGCAAGAAAACCTTGGGATCAAAAATAGGGGAAGTTATGGACTAAAGTTGACTCAGAGTTCACCCTAATCTGTTACTTCCCATACCCTAGCAAGAGAAAATACTTTGTCCTCAAAGTAAAAACACACACACACACATACACACACACACACACATACACACACACACACATACACACACATATATATAACAAGAATAAAAATTTTAAAACCAATCATCCAAAACATAATTAAAACCAAACATCCAAAACAAAACATTCAAAACTATCCAAAAAACCAACATAAAAACATTATCTAAAATGAGAACAAACTATTCATAAGTAACAATAAGGACAAGGGTCAAAAGTGTCAAACACAAGGTGCTCAAGAACCAACATCCATCTAGTCCTGGGGGTCTTGGGGCTCAATCTCCTCCTCGATTGTTTGGATTGCAGCTATACTTAAGCTCCCGGCTCCTTGTGCTATCTGCTGCACCCGATCCCTTCGTATCGTCTTCATAGCCAAAATTCTTGCACCACCTCATCGGTAATTTATTCCCTAGCTCAGCCACCTCAGCATCTATTTTGGGTCTTTTCTGGCTCACACCTGCATCCTCACTCTTGAAGGGTCTCTTTCCGTGGGCATGTGGATGATCATCAAATAGGTCAATCACATCATCACCCTCTGGTGACATCTTAGGAACTATTATAGGGTCCATCAACATCTTCATCAGGTTGGCCTTAAACTTGGCCAACTCATCCATCACAGCAACCATGTCAGTAGGTCGTGCACCCTCAAATCTCTATTGGACCCTATGCTCGATGGCATTAATCTTAGCATCCACTATATCAACTTTTCGATCTACAACCTCTCGAGTGTATGACTTTGGCCCTCTCCTCTGAGTCCTGGACTGTCTGATGAACCCAAGGTTTGATTTGGCTTATCAATCTTCTCAACTAGGTCTCCGTACTTGCTAACTTATGCACCAAAGCCTGAAAAGCAAAAGCAGTCATAAGAGAATAGTCTGCGAAAGCAACATGAGTAGTAGAAGGTGCTGGTTATCTGAGGATGACATCGCCTCAGTATCAACAATTGGAGGTAGCTCTGCTGCAAGTATAGTGGAACAACTGGTGGTAGCTTGAGTAGGCTCTTGAATATGTGGCTCTGGAGGGAATGGATTGGAATAGGAGGAGAAGGTGCTTGCTGTATGGCAACTTGGTTTTCATCATTCTCAATCAGGCTGGGATCCATAGTGTGCACAACCTCTACATGTGGGTCCAAGTGGAGGAAGACACGTACCCCGGCCTCATTACATAATCTATGTATCAAGATGGGAAAAAGCAATAAGGTCTGGGTATGAATCACCAACTCATGGATCTACTCCGCCATAACTCAGGCCCAATCTATATCATAGCCAGTAAGATACTAGATAACAACACAACCCACTCCATAGTGATCACATTTTCCATAAATATAGGCCTGATACGCCAATGGATAATAGACCACCAAAATTTGGCTGGGAAGGATAGGTGAGACTTCATTATCGCTGCGGTGTAGTTTGTGACCCATATAGGCTCGTCATCACCTTCATAGATCTGTATAACTATCTACCTAAGGAGATTAGTTTTAAGATCCACATTCGTCTCACTCTAGCCTGCTGCATCTTCTCGATATTAGTATCATACTAGGTGGTGGAATGAGGCAACCTATAGTTTTGCCCAAAATGAACCCTCTTGATAGTCTCCTATGAGATGTCAACCATCTGACCCCTAACTAGAACTTCTCGCAAGCTCGGTTGATCAATAGCTTTCTTCCCCTTAGGATGATCTTGGAGAATAGTGGCATGATAGGCGGCGTAGAACTCTCAAACTAGAAAGGGGGCATACTTGACCAACCTTTGTGATAGCCACTTCAGTCCATGGTGATCAATCTCAGCCTCTAAGTTTGGCGCCCTACTCAGCCTGGATAATTTAGCCTCGACTCCTCGTGAAATTGCTTGACAGGCTTTCCTTGTCCTTTAGGTTCCAACCCCTTATTGTATATCCCTTTCATGCCTGGAATACCCCATCTGGTACTTCTGGGGTTAGTGGAGGTGATAGAAGGTCTGGCCTAATTATGCTGAGTCTGTGAAGACTTTGGTGAACTGGTCTCAGAGTGAGAGGGAGTCATCTGCGGCATACTGATATCAGACCCATCACCATCGCCCTCCTCCTTAGACTAGGAGGGGCTATAAACTTCCATTGGGATCTATGTAGTTTGGGCTTTAGTCTGAGGGACATTTGCCTCGGGGCTAATGCAGACTCTGTGGACTTCCTCTGACCCTTTTGACTTTCTATCTCAGATGACTCATCAATCAGTTTTCTTTGGAACGCCTGGATAGCATGTTTATCATGTTTATCTTTCATAGGCATCGTACCTAAAAATAAACCCCATACCACAAAATCATCACCATAATGTTTAATCAAATGGGAATCATACAGAAAAATAAACAAAATGGAACAAAAATTAACAAAAGAAAACATAGACAAAAAGCACTGGACCAGTTGCAGGTCTGCTGGTATGAGGCATAGGTACGACTCGTAGGGTGACCTACGAGTCGTACAGTGGCCTCGAAGTGCCAAGGCACTTGAAATAAAATCATTCTACTCACTAGTATGAGGCTCAGGTACGACTCGTAGGGTGACCTATGAGTCTTACAGTGGCCTCATAGTAGGTAACAAAATACTTTTAAAAACAAGACAGGTCATACGAGTCCCTCACTGCGGTTCATAGTGGATACTATGAGTCATAGGTGTATGGTAAGTGATAAGAAATCATAGGTGACTGTTGTCTTCTATGAGGGACCACTACGACCTGTATAATATCTTATGAGTCGTAGGGGGTCCTCATAACAGAAAATAGAAGACATCTGTAGGCCTGTACCTTTACCACCCCAAACACTATTAATCAAATAATCATGGAACATTATTTGAAGCAAATTTTCACTCAATCCACATGTATGACAAGTATGACCCTATTCATGAATATTCAAGTCATAATTTCCTAACGTATTTGAGAATTACCCAAAATTAGTCAATCCTTAAACCTATAACAATCACAAATACACACAACCAAGGAAGTTCAAAAGGATCAAAGGCAAATTTGTTCAATGGGCATCTAAAAAGATAACCCCCTACCCCATTATAATACAACATCCCTATTCTAACCCCGACGTGAATTTAAAAATTGATCACCCAACACTTATACACTATACTCATATGATCAATACATCGATTATCATAATTACCCAACAAGAATGATCACATCATTTAAAATCATGCTAGGGAATTTGAATCGACCAAACCCTACTTCTCATGTTTATCCAATCATTCTTTCATAGGCAAACTCAACATTACCACTACACATACAATCATTCACCAATATATATAAAAATTATAACAAGAGTGTGTAAAATTTACGAGGGAAACATACCACTTGAGAATACAAAGATCAATTATTCGCAATGAAGGGAAGAAGGGAGTACCAAAACCCTAAAAATACAGACTTGCCAAATCGCTGGAAAGTGACATAGGTTGGCAGAAAATTTGATCAGGATAGTGGAAAAAGGGTTTGGGAATGTTTAGGAGGAAAAATCGGGTTAACAAATAGGGAAATTATTTTGACCCCTAATATACTGTTACCGGGTCAACTTTTAAAATTTTGTAGATTGATTCTATGCAACCCTGACTACGAGTTATAGGGCTTTCTATGACTTGTAGGTCCTGGCATCGTAGCATACCCTACACTTAGAAAAATTCAAAATTCATATTTGGGTACTATAAACCCCACTTACGACTCATAGGGGACCCTATGAATCGTAAGATTTGCTCGTAGTATATGTGCCAACTTTAATTCATCATTATTTTTCTCTACGTCGCATGACTAGTATGCACTATGGCTCGTAGGCCTAATCGTAGAGGCTGCCCCAAATGCAATTTCCCTCAAACTTTCAACTCTTGATTTATACTTGCAAACCAACCTCAAAATACACTAATTTTCAAAATAACAAAACTCATTCAATGTTTTTAAAATCCAAAAAACATCAATCCACTACCTAATAATTCAAATTACCAAAATAAAATCAAAATACACCAAAACATAAAAGATACTTGGGTTGCCTCCCAAGAAGCACCTTGTTTAATATCGTGGCTCGACTTTGTCATCATCTATCATAAAAAATCTTCAATGTCTCACACCTCACTCTTGAATTAATCCTGGTGCTTTGATTAGTGGATGTCAAATACAACCTCTGCATCATTAACCCTGAACCAAAGTTGACCAAAATCCATATTCACCAAGGCTCTCTCGGTATCTAGAAATGGTCTACCCAATATAATTGATAACTCAAAATCAACCTTGCAATCAAGAATCACAAAATCAGCGGGGAAGATGAATTTATCAACTTTTACAAACACATAAAAAAATATCCCTTTTGGCTTTTTGATGGTTCTATTTGCCATAAGTAACTGCATTCTTATTGGAGTAGGAGTACCAAGATCAAGCTTTTTGAACAAGGTAATAGGCATTAGATTAATATTTTCTCCCAAGACACAAAATGCTCTTGCGAATTCTACATCACCAATGGTGCAAGGAATAGTGAATGCACTGGGATCCTCTTGTGTTTGGACTAGGCATTTGGTCATGATGGTACTACATTGTTGGAGATTTTGTGTAAGCTCTTGGCTCAATGTGCATTTTTTTGTCACCAAATTCTTCATGTACTTGGCATACCTGGGCATCTTCTACAAATCTTCTAGAAGGGGAATGTTGATGGACAATTGCTTTAACAATTAAAGAAAGTGTTTGAATTTTCCATCATCCTCCTTTTCCTTAAATCTTACAAAAAAGGGGGGAGGAGATTTTGGAATCATCTTAACCTTTTCTTGCTCTCTCGCTTCTTCTCTTAACATCCCGTTAATCTCCAAATCTTCTTCCTCAACCACAACTTTACTATCAAGAACCTTCTCACAATCTTCATCATTACCACTGGCGTTGGGGGATCTATGGTGCTTTTACCACTTCTAGTCATGACTGCCATGCAATGCCTATCATTCTTTGGATTTTGAATCGTATTGCTTGGTAAAGTGCCCTTTTAGCGTTGGTTACACTTGGCCAAATTGTTGCTTTAATTATTTAATAGCTATCAAATGAGACTCTATCTTTTGGTTTATGCTTGAAATATCTGATTTCATTACTTTTAAGGTCTCATCTTGATGTTCGGCCCTCTTCAACAACTTGTCAAACATCTCCTCAATCCTAGAAGTACTTGACCTTGGAATCATGGTTGTGGGGCAGGACATAAGGACCATTTCTATAACTATCTCTTCTAACCCATTTGGAATCCCACACTCTTTTCCTTTCATAATAACCACCTCTGTTATCCCTATACACACCATTTCGATTATAGTTCCGATCTTGATTCTGGAACCTTGCTTCTAATAGTTCGAATTCGACCCTTGGGGGTTGTTTTGGAAACCCGCCGATTGGTTATTCACGAAGCAAACATCTTCATCAAAGAATGGTTCTTTATACATGGGTGCCTTAGGAGGTTAGTGGGTTACCACTTGAACACTTGTTTGGTTTTGCTTTAAGACCAAGTCCATGCGTGTGTGAAGTTGAGCAAGTTGTTGCATGTCTCCTCATTGACCATAGTTTGCTTTTTGTTGGTGTTTACCGCACATGAAGTCTTCATGGAACCTTTCTCTTTGACCCCATGCTCTATGTGTTTTAACGACTTGCTCTATTCTTTCGGCGATTAATGAAAACGATTGATCAAGAAATATGCCTCCCATGATTATGTCGACACAACCTTGGCTATTCTTGTCAAGTGCCCAATAAAAGATCTCAACCAAGGCATCATTAACAATTTTATGGTTCGGAACCATCCTCAAGCATTTGGTGAACCTTTCCTACATAGTACTAATTGAATCACCCAACAATTGTTCAAAATAGTTTTGATCTTTAAGCTTGAGCTTCTTGGACCTTGGAAAATGCCTTTCTAAAAACGCTCTTTGTAGCTCGGCCCAACTAGTGATCGAAATTTGTGGGAGATCAGATAACCAAATAGCCTCATTTCTAGTTAGATATAAAGGGAGCACTCTTAAACCAACTGCATCCATAGAAAGATTTTGGGTCCCCATCATACTCTTGCAAACAAATGCCACATTGTGGAGATGGCTTTGTGGATCCTCCAAAGGTAGCCTTGTGAACAAACCGAGATTTTGAAGCATTTGTAGATGACCACTAGACATAGTAAACTTAGTGTCTCTAGTAGTAGTGGTAACACTATAGCTCTAGTAACACCTATAGCCATAAGGTTCAGTCTATATTGATTCCATCCATATGCATTTTCATTTAACGCCCTATGGTGTGGCCTATTCTATCTTTGTGGTGGGTTTTCATCTGTACCCACATCTGCCTCATATTAACTAATGGCTTCATCAATCACGATAGCCTCATTCTCTTGTGTCATTCTTCTTATGATTCGGTGGATCTCCAAATTGATTGGAACTAAGGAATTGCCTTGGCTTGTTGTATTGGGCATATAACCTAGTATACCCTACAAATAAAACTAAACAACAAGAACAAAAATAAAACTAAAATACAAGAGAATCTAGAAATTAACACTTGAATTAACCAATAGTAAACTCAAGTCAAGCACCTAGCCGTATTCCTCGGCAATGGCGCCATAATTTTTGATGTTCACGCTCTAACAATAAAGCGGTCGCAGTCAAGTATAAACCTAACCAGTCATTAGGGTCGAATCCACAGGGAATACGGGACTTGATTATGTTTATCCACTAACAATCAATTCAACCATCGATCACTATATTCTCTGAAATGGGGAGGGAGGGGTTTCGATTCAAAATGAAGAACTAAAATAAACACTACATTATTTATGCAAGAAGACAATCAAATTAAGGGACAATTTAGGAATTGTGTTCCCCATGATTTGTTGACTCAATTACCTTAGACAACATGACTCTAATTAGGACATTGTATGCAGGATGGTAACTTAGGTTCTTCCAACCCTCTTATGAAGGTGAAGGTCGAATTTCACTATAGCGCTTGGTCGACAACCATGGTGTGCCAACTAACCATTACCCATTGTCCTAGTCAACCTCCCCTTGGTCAGGTTTGGCTGATTAGATGAGAACACATCAATCGTACCCATTGTCATCTACTTTCCTTTTCCTATTCTTCACTACCGTCAGGATTATGATAGTAGACAGGGTTTGGTATTGGCCACCACCAAACAACATTCAAAATGAAGGAAAATAAACAATATATGCAAATATCCAACCAAAGAAATACACAAAGTAGGTTATTTCAAGTGAACTCCTCATGGTTCCCACAACCCCAAGTTGTGGGTGCTTAGTTACTCATGGCTAAGGCAAAATCAACAACAATGAATGTAAAAAACACGGTTGAGAGATTACCCAAAAATAATAAAGAACAAAAACACCTTGAAGTTGAAACCACAAGCTTGGATTAATGGAAGATGAGTACAATATGATTTTCAATCCCCCAAAATGGGTCTTCAAAATGAAAAGATAAAGTCTACACAAAATCCTAGAAAAGTTCTCTAAGAATATTCAAAGTTTCTTCCTATTTTGTGGAATTTCGAATCTCCCCTAAGAAATCCTAACATTATCTATTTATAATATTTACAAAAAGACCCTAAAAATAAAATAAAAAATATAGTTGGACCCAGTTACCTCTCGCAGATACGACTCATAGGGTGATCTATGAGTCATAATTGGGCTTTCGTAGTCAGCAACTGGCATGTTGGACTTGGCTACTACAATCCATTGCTATGAGTTATGGTGTGCTCTACGACTCATAGTGTCTTCTCATATCCTGAGTTGTAGTTCTTGGCCCAAATTTTTGGCACACTATTTCTTGTTATAAGGCCCCTCCTATGAGTTGTAATGCGACTTACGAAGAAGGTTAGCCTCGTATGGCTGACCTTTACTTTGCAAATTCCTAATTTTGCTTACTGTTACTTGCTACTAGGGCACCCTATGACTCATAGCTTGGGCTACGACTCATAAGGTGGCTCGTATGTCCTGTACTTCAGCAAAATCTATAATTTTCTTCCAATATCATGCCAACCTTTATTTTCTGCAAGAACAACATAAAAAACACGAAAAAACCATAAAAACTCATATTAAAACTCACAAAATACCTTTTTTGAGGCATCAAATGTGCTGTATTTTGACAGTACATCACATGCCTCTACCCAGCCTATTCTCACTGATAGCCTAACTACATTATTGAGTGGGGATAGGCATGATCACTAAAAATGTATTAAAGCCATCTTCTAGTATTTGAACTAAGCAAGGTGGATAGCTAGGTGTCACAAGTCTCCCATACACGAGTCATCATAGTTTCCTAGAACAAACAAGCTTCCTATACACTATGTTCTATCCATTCCAGCATCTCCCGAATCTAGAGTAGATAGCTGCATTTCATGGTTGGCCAGGCTATAAAATGTAAATTAAAGGAATATATGATTAATTATGTCAAAACCCATTCATAAATCATAAAAATTAAGGTCTAGAACATAGTTTATGGCCGCAATCCTAGAATATGAGAAACTAGCCACTCATTGTCTATCTTAAACACTCAAATAGTCTAAAAAATATTCATGAATAGATTTAAAAGAGGAAAGCATAAAAGAATTACCCCTAGATAGACATTCTTTGTCTCTTCTCCCCTTCCTAGCTATATCAGATAATGAAAATAATGTCTAAAAATTGTATTTAACCTAAAAGTCCCATTTTCTAATTTTTCCCATGCGTTTTCAAAGTACGCAAACCAGACTTGCCTTTTCTATGTGTATTTTACTAATCCTGCTCATTCGGTCAATTTTGACTTCTCTACTTCTAAGTCCACGATGCAGAATTGTGTCTCCCTATGTGTTTTACACCTTTTTTATTTTCCTTTCCAAATCTATGAACCTTCGTATGTTGATCACATTGGTTCGCAATGTGGACTTCCTCACTTTCTCAGACTAGTTGACTTTTCATGCTTCTTAATGCAGTTGCACTCTTAGTTTCAGCTATGAACCTGGACATACATATCTATTTAAAAACTTTAAAAACAGAACCAAAAAGAATTCTCAGCCAAGGTTTAACAAGAAAAGACAGAATTAAACTAAAAACACCTAAATTCTATTAATTTATCCTCTAACTAGACTCCGAACATGGGTAAATTTGGCTTATTGGGCATAAATATAGTCCAAAGATCACCACTCCACACTTAGAACTTTGTTCATTCTCGAAGAAATTAAGACACATGCATGTGATGTCGCCTAAGTTATACCTCCTTTTTGAGGATAAAGCAGTCATTGTCAAGAAATAGAGCCTAACCCAGATTAGGCTCGAACCCAAGGGAATACATAAATTCAAGAGAATTCAATTATCGTAATTTGAGTAGTTCACCGACTTACTTCCCCAAAGAGGGGTTTTGCAATAATCAATGGAAAATAAATTTGCCTAACACAAGTGTGAAATCAATATGAAGAGAAACTAGGGTATTGTATTTCCTATGATTCCTTAACTTAGTATGAATGGATAACCTAATTCATTTCTAGTGCGTAGCATGCAGGACATTAAGTTAAGTTCATCAAACCTTTGGTCAAAGGTGAGAGGCGAATTTCACTATTTGACTTGGCCCATATCCATAATGTGCAATACTAATCCTTACTTACTAGTCAAGTATAGCCTCCCATTGGACTGGTTGGGTTGATTAGACGAGAACACATCAATTAAATTCTATTAATTAATCTCTTTTCCTATTCATTATTACCTTGGTCCAGTCAGTAATAGTAGGCAGGTTCTAATATT
>JAOTQJ010156238.1:0-29669 GCA_025642045.1 Solanum sejunctum | reverse complement strand
CTGTGGTGATAGTTGACTTGATAATTAATGATGGAGGTTTATTATATATGAAATAGTGATCATTTGTTATTGATACCGAAGTGATACTTACTTTTAAATGTGAATGTTGTTAAGGTGGTGATGGTATTGAGATTGAGGGTATTGCAACATTTATGTTATTGAGCTACCCATTCTTAATTTTGAGATATATGAATTTATATGGACATTTGCATATTTTATTTCTATGAACATGATTATTGTGCACTTACTATGTGTTTGTTAGATGATCCAAGAAAAGAAATACAAAGCCGAAGGAAAATGGTTCTATTTAGTGGAAAAGAAAAGAAATAAAAAGCCGAAGGGAAATGGTTTCGGCTAGTGAAAAAGAAAAGAAATAAAAAGCCGAAGGGACATGGTTCCGACTAGATATAAAATGAAAATTTCAAAAGGGAAATAGTTCCGGCGGATACATGGTCTATATGTGGCCCCCATGGGTTCTGACTGAGGCATGTTCATGATTAGTGGATGTGTATCGTAGGACAGATATGCATCATTCTATGTGACATTGCCTTGCATTGCATTACATCTCATGGCATTCATCTTCATCCCTATTAAATTGCCATGGTTTTCCCAACAAGATATGACATGCCGACACGGTACAACATAACAAGTCAATTCATCATTAGACTTACCCACACTCAACCGAATGCTTGCTTGTTTGTGGACCCTCATTTCTCCACTCTCATTGAGCCATTGTAGCTTGTAAGGGTTGGGATGCTTTGCTGTTGGAATTCCCATATGTTCCACCAAAGAACTACTCACCACATTAGTGCAACTTCCACTATCAATGACTAAAGAACATACTTTATCTTGAATTTTGCACCTAGCATGAAATAGATTTTCCCTTTGATCAAGCTCTCCTTTGGCAATGGCTCCCATAATTCTTCTCACAACATATGAAAGATTAGAATTCACCTTCAAGTCTTCATAATTATCAAGCAAATATTTTCCTTTCTCCATAAAACAAGCGAAATTTACCCTCTAATCGAACCTTTCTTCTTCATTTCCCACCCTATCTCCTCTATATCCCATTCGATCTCCTCTATTAGTAGCAAAATCCTCATGTCACTTATATGTAACTCTCAACGAACCTTCTATGGCATCGTCTCAAAATTGATAGTGAACCAGTTTCGCTCAATTAATTCAAGGTCACCTATTCTTTCTGGTGGAGTGGAGATTCTTATGATTCTTGAAAGAAGGACGACTCAAAAAAACTTATGGAGTGGAGATTCTTATGATTCTTGAAAGAAGTATGACTCAAAAAAGCTTAGAAACATGAATAAAAAGAACAAAACTAGAAGAACGAGGTACAAGAGATTTCAGACTCAAAAAAACAACTAAGTAACAAAAGTAGAAGAGATTACTTATTGTTACCTAATTTGAAGAACCAAAAAGGTGATTTAATGTTTAGAAACTAGTTATCAAGTAATTAACAATGTTAATTAGTTATTAACTAGTTGAGGAATGAAAGAAAAATGAGTGACAAAGAAGAAGAATTGAGTTTGGACACTTAGAAAATTTTTTGAAGGCTTAAGGTGTTCATGACTTGAAAGGAGTTTGATTTGATGAGTTGATGATTAAAGCTAGTTAACAAGTAGTTAAATAGGTTAATTACTTGATAAGTGATTTGAAAATCGAAGTACAAAAATTTTAAAAAAAGAATCATGTCGTTTAGATACTTAGAAAATTTTTTATGCCATCAAACCTCCCATACTTGAAAAAATTTAGGGGTGTAAACAAATCTGCAGATTTTGGTCTCTGAATTTGACCAACACGCGCCACGTGGTGCTCCCCTGCACTGACTCACTGTGAGGTGCTGAGTTGGCGCTAACTGGTGGTGAGTTGGCGCTAATTTGGCACTAACGTGAAAATTATTTTTAATTTTTTTTTAATTCTTTTTTCTGATTTTTTTTTTAAAAATTTTCAGTAAGGGCCAATAAACACTTTTGACCAACTTTAACTTGAGAAAAGTATATCAAGTCTACCTTTTGGTCTTCTTTTTCTTCAAGAACACTTGAATATCTTCAAGAACCCCTAGAACACTAGGAACATACACTAAATCCGAACACCTTCAAAATCAACTCAAAATTGGCTCAAAATATAGGATTAGCTTCCCCTTGATGTGGAGAACAAACTCCAATGATTCATCAACCTTCAATTTCTTCTCGATCAAAAACACTCACTTTTAAGATTTGGAAAGTTTGAATGCCCAAAACCCTTCAATGACAACTTCACTTCCACAACTCCAAATGGAATGAAACTTAAGATTTAGGATAAAAAAATACTAGTGAATAAGAATCTAGTGTTAAAAACAACAAATCAAATAAAATTTTTTTGGGTTTTTTGGAGTTTTGGATTTTTGAGTTGAACAAAATTCAAAGACCTATATTTGTAAAAACAAACTTAAACCTAAGCTCTTGATACCGAATGATAAAGATCAAACAAGAAAGAAAGAAAAAAGGGAACAAAGATAGAAAGATATGTGGATTAAATTCAAACTATTGAAATTATGAGCAACAAAGACTAAAACCCATACCTCCCAATTTATTTCAACAATCCAAATAAAACCCTAGCAAGAAAATTAAAGGAAACTAAGAATCACTAATGTGCAAGCTTCAATTAATCAAGCAAATAAGTCAATTAACAATTCTAAGAGTTCACCCTAATTACTCACCAAGAAGATAGTACAATGTGAGAATTCAATCTTCAACATAGTCTAAGTCTTCCAAATGATAAAATATGACTATTTATATGAAGTAAATAAAAGAAGACATTATTTTACAATTTTACCCTTAATGAGTAAGGGCCTTTCTTGTTTGCCTTTTTTTCAAATCCTTGAATTCAAGTAGTAGTCATTTGCACACATGGACTCTTTTCCTCCTTCTTCTCACCTTGTAGACCTTTCACACATTGTAAGCCTTTCTTTGGTGACCCTCAAGCTCCTCTAATGCTTCCTTGTTCATGAACATTGTTTATAGGTCTTGGAGATCTTTTACTTGACTCCTTGTAAATGGTCTTGATGGGTACATGCCACTCATGTTGGTGCAATCTCTACTTCGTATGCTATCACACATGCATATGACTTTCATACCAGAACCAATACCCCAACCTGGTATTCAACGTCTATACCCCATCGAAAATAATTAGACATATCTCCCCAACTATTCCGACAACAAATGAACAATTTCTCAATCAAAATTATGCACCTATGTCATCACCCACCAATTTACACACAACGTTAATTCATAACACATAGTGGGTGATTCAATAGGCACCAAATATACTATTCAAATATATATAAACAAGGCAACGATACCCAATTCTGGACTTAGACAATTATTCAAACACGGGCAACCCAAATCTAATTATCAACATACTAATTTCATACTTAGGTTTTGTGTCTAAACTACCATTCCCAACATAATTTCCAATTCAAACGTACAAACATAGGCAATTTAAGGGTTTTGAACCAACTAAAAACTTACCAAGTTGTGTGAGTAACTCATAGAAGATGAAGGTGAAGAGGCACTAAACCTAGGTCACCAAAAAATATCATTGGAAAATGGAGGTACGACCATCAGTGGTCGGAATTTCTTGGTGGTAAGGTTGGCCGAGTAAGTTTGTAAATTAGGTCTGAAAATGGGGTCAAAATAATTTGACCCCATTATTTATACTTTGATCAGGTCAACTGAAATCTAATTGGCTTGGACTCTACGAAACCCTGATTATGGGTGGTAAAGTATTTTACGACTTGTGAATTACGGTTTGGTAGAATATCCAAACCTTAGATTTCAAGATTAGGTTTCATGGATCAGTCTACGAGTCATAGAGTTATTTATGACTCTTAAAGTTGGTCATAAAAACCCAACACTCAGAAAAATTTTCAAGAAACCTACTTGGGGTCCATGAGCCCCATTCATGACCTATAAATTTATCTATGGGTTTGTAAAGTTGGCTCATAACTGGAGTGCACAATGTTTTGCTCACTATAAATCTCTATGAGATGGTGTAGGGTTATTAAGTGTTTTGCGACACTTAGAACCAAATGTAGAGACACTTTCTGATGCTCTTCTCAGCTAAAATTAGATGACTTAGCCCTGTACTTGCATATTCTTCATAGAGCACACTGTTACCCTATATGCAACTTGCCCAATGTTAAAAATTACAATCAAAATACAAGAAAATAGATTACCTAGAAGTCCAAAAATTGAAAATAAACCTACAACTACACTACTATATCAAAGACCTCAGGTTGCCTCCCAAGTAGCATCTGATTTATTGTCGTGGCATCACAAGGACAGATTAGTTACTCAAAATTCACCAATTTCCTAGATTTCATTTTTCAAATCATCTGGCCACTTCATGTTCTGACAGATATTGAAGACAACCTCTTCGTTGTTTAATTTGAACTTGAGTTGACTAATTTTTATATCCACTAGAGCTCATCTAGTGGCTAGGAATGGTCTTTCCAAGATGATTGAGATGTCGACGTCGACTTTGCAATCTAGGATCACAAAGTATGTGGGGAATATGAACTTTTAAACTTTGACCAGTACATAATATATGAAACGACCCCAAAAAGTGCCCAAAAATGTGATTTGAAATGCCCAGAATTTTAATTTCCATATATCTCAAAATCCATTTGTTAAATCCAACTAGGAATTCTTGTTTAGGGGTTCTACATTAGGGGAAAAAGGGTCTAACCCTAATTTAAGAGCAAAGGTTTAGCAATTATGAAATTTCAAGAACACAAATTCCAGAGAGATTTTTGCGTCGTAGCTTTGTACATTTTGGTGATTGTTTTTTTAGTTCAACAAAAATATTCTAAGTGATGGGCCCAAATGTTCCCAAATGTGTTTTTAGCCATATTTAGTCATATTTCACCCTCATATCACCCAAAATATTTCTCAATACTCCCCAAAACACTTAGTCATATTTTCACTCCAAAATTTAAGTCCCAAAACCCTCATTCGGAACTAAGGATTTTCTTCAAGCTTCAAGCCTCCATTTTCAATCTTCACCAAGAACTTCTCCAAAGCTAATGTATATGGTGTTGAACCATTGAGTCCTTTCGCTCGTGTTGCCTAAGTTTTCTTTTTTACTAATATTGCATGATTTAAAGTTGATTTTACATGTGGGTCTTGTATATTGAGAAATTTAATGTACAGTGATTTTAGTTCATGAAAGTATGGTTGTCTTAGTATGTTTTTAGCTCTAAATCTTGGATCTAATTGTAATGACCCCAAATTTTCATCTACTTTGGTTGGAATAGTTGAAAGAGTTGTAAAGGGAATTTTCAAGAAAGGAAAGTTTATAAATTAATTATTTCGAGGAGTTAGGATAGGAATTTGAAATTTTCACAGAAGAAAAGTTTGCTCAGAATGACGAAAGGATCCAACTATAAAATTTCATTTTTTTAGTGGTGGAGCCAACCATTACTGAAGGATGATCATCCTTCACTTCACTTTTTGGTCTATATATTTGGGGTCATTTTATGACCATCTGCAGCACGTCTAAACACTTTCCACTTGTAATTCCTTTGTTTTTCTACTGATTTTCAACACTTTATGTGTTAAAATCAGTCCCGAGTCAAGTAGGAAAGGTTCAAGTCATTTTCGAGTCAAGTTGGATGCTTTTGACAATTTTATTCTTGTAAGTTGCTCATATTTTCTACATCTTTTATAATAAGATATTTTATATGAACAAGTTTATTTTATGTACTTTACGTACTTTATCATGAGAATATTATTTATGACACGATATGAAATTATTTTGAGCATGTAAAGTTAAATAAAAAAACCCTACATGTTACTTTACTTACTTGATTTAAGGAATAAAAGAAGTTACCTACTGTATGAATATTACTTTTATGAATATTATATCTTGAGATTTAAGTTATATATGAAATGATTTTATATTAAATCATTGTAGCCAAGCTTACTGCTAGCCTATCGGCTAGAGCCAAGCTTCGACCGCGACTGCTTGCCGATTAAATCTTCTTGTTACTAGATTTTTTATAGGAAAAATTATAAAAATTATTTGTTATTCCTTTCCTTAAGTTGAGGTTAGTATGACAAATTGGAGATACTGGAGTCTATAAACATGATAGTGTGTTATACTTGAGAAATGATAAACTTATTTATAAGAAGTGATGAGTAAAGTTAAAAGAGTCCAAATAACCATTTAAATTGAGTCGAACATGATAAGTTACATGAATATTGAGTTGATTGTATTTGAGTATTTGTATGTGATTGGATGAATTGATGAATCTTTGAGACGAATTGAGATAATTCTATGAGGTTGAGGTTTGAGTTGACGGATTGAGTATTGAGAATTGAGTTAATGATGAGTTGAGCATGTGTTATTCTTGGCAGGAGTATCGAGCATCGAGCAAGGAGTGAGCATGCTTTTACTTTAACCCAAAGAACTACATTGCCAGCATAGGATAGTCACCTTGCATCGTTCTGGTAACTCTTGTTCGGCAAGTGGACATTTACCCTGGATCCCAGAGAGGGTTGATCATCCTATTTCATGGCACGTATAGGATGGGCATGGTAATGATATCAACTCATTATTCATCACCTAACTTATGGTGGTGGGAGGTATGTTAGTCAAGAGAAACTCCTAAGCAATTTTGATTGAGCATGAGATTTACAAACTTGAGCTTACTTTCACCCTGTATACGTGTATTATGTTTGAGTGCATGAAATGTTTTAAACTATTATATACTGAGATGAGCATGAGTTGAGGAGTTGAGGTGAGTATTCTTAGGCATATTATTATTATTACTATATTTGATCTATTAGACTTCACGTACATTCCATATACCGATGCCTTTGGCACTGCATTATTTCATGATGCAGATATTGGAGATAAGGGGCTTCAGCCTGCGTATAACTGAGATCTACATCGAGACACATCAAAGTTAGTGAGATCTTCTTACATTCTAGAGAAGCCCTTTTTATCTTCTTTCTTTTATTAAGAACTTTATCTATTTGAGGTGTCTATGGCCTGTCATGGCACCATCTCGATTATTGAGTAGAGGCTTCATAGACATTGAGTGAGGGATTTGTTAAAAGTATTGTATAATTTCAAACCTTGTTCTTTTGAAATTATGAGTGAGTTTTCATTAATACTATTGTGTCAATTTGAGTTATTTCTTCTATTGTTGAGTATAATGTGACGATAGGGCCAAGTTGTTCGCTCGGAGGCTAGGAATAGTCTTTGAGTTCCAGCCACGCCAGTGGTTCCCTCTTAGGGTGTGACAAACTTGGTATTAGAGCACGAAGCTTAAGAGTCCTAGGGAGTCTATAAAGACGTGTCATATATAGTCATGTTTATGGGTATATTGTTCACCACACTTCATAAACAGGAAGCTATAGGACATTAGGAATGGTTACACTTCTTTGATATTCTAATTTCGGGCGATAGAGTTGAAAACTCTATAAAAGTCTTCTCCAATTCGCGCATTGCACAATTATAGATCATGCCTCCAAGACATATCGTAATCTAGTGTAATGCTTTAGCTAACGACACTGAGGACCCCACTTCTGAGGTACCTTCTCGGAGGTAAACGAGGAGCCGACAATTGGCAAGAACTACTGATGTTCCTGTGATACCTACTACTCTACATGCTCCCAGTACCGAGTCTGACTTCAAAGGAGCTATCACCATGCTTACTCAACTAGTAGCTGCACAAGGTGGGAACCGAAGTTCGCCAACTCCTAGTTCAAGCTCTTACAAGCCAATGGCTGCTTCCAGGCTGAGAGATTTCCAAAGGATGAACCCACCTATTTTCACTGGGTCCAAAATTGAGGAGGATCCTCAAAACTTTATTGATGAGATGTGGAAGGTATTGAAAACCATGTAGGCAATCAATGCTGAGAGAGTTGAACTTGTTGCTTATTAACTCAAAGATGTGGCCAACGTTTTGTACAATCAATGGGAAGAGAGTCAAGGTGAGAATGTTGAATCTGTTGCTTGGGATGAGTTTGAGAATGCCTTCCTCGATCACTTTTTCCCTCAAGAGTTAAGAGAGGTGAAAGTTAAGGAATTTATAAACTTAAAATAAGAGGGGTTGAAAGTGAAGGAGTATAGCTTGAAATGTATCCAGTTGTCCAGGTACGCTATAGAGATGGTCTCGAATATGAGAGACAAAATAAGGAAGATTATATCTGGGTTAAGTAAGCATGTGAAGAGAGAATGTAAGGCGGCATTGTTAATTCTGAATATGGGTATTTCGAGGTTAATGGTTTATGCTCAGGAAACTGAAGAGGACAAGAAGAAGGATAGAGAGGAGCATCTGAGAAAGAAGGCCAGGTCAGCGAGGCCTGAGTCCAGTCAGCACAAGCAGGTCAAGGGCGATAAGTCCTACTTCCAAAAGATGTCCTCTAATTATGCACCATCTTCAGCTAGTGCACCAGCTTTGAGCCACAGGAATGATAAAAAATCCCAAGGCCAACCAAACTATAGGGCACAGGGTTCGCAAGCTAGCATGACTCTTGGCTCTAAAGGGAGGCTACCTTAAGGGAAATATGGTAAAATACATCTGACATAATGTAGAGATGGAGGGAATAGTTGCTACAAGTGTGGCTAGCTGGGTTATTTTTAGAGGAAGTGTCCGACGTGGAACAATAAAGCCGAATCCGCTACCATAGTACCACTAATGAGGGGTAACCAAAGAAGTGCTACACCAGTACCAGGTGGAGGGACAAACCGTCTGTACGCAATGGGAAATTGACAGGACCAAGAGGATGCACTGGATATTGTGATGGGTATGATTTGAGTCTTTACTCTTGATTGTTATGTTTTGGTTGAACCTGGTGCTACTTTGTCATTTGTATCTCCTAATGTGGTAAGTAGATTTGAGATTCTCCCTGAGTGCTTGCTTGAACCATTTTCTGTTTGTACTCATGTTGGTGAGTTTATTCGAGCCGACAGAATTTATAGAAATTATGTGGTATTTATCCATCATACAGATACTTCTGATGATTTGGTTGAGTTGGAGATAGTTGATTTCAGTAATCCTTGGTATGGATGGGCTTCATGCCTGCTATGCCTGATTGATTATCGAACTCGAACAGTTAAATTCTAGTTTCCTAATGAGTCTATTATTGATTAGTAGGGAGATTCGATTGTGGCAAAGGGTAAATTTATTTCTTATCTCAAGGACCAAAGATTGATTTCTAAAGGATGTATCTATCAGCTCGTGCGAGTTAAATCGGATGATGTTAAGCCCCTTTCTCTTGAGTCAGTCCCGATCATAAATGAGTTTCCTGATGTGTTTCATAAGGATTTGCTTGGAATCCCTCTTGATAGGGAGATCACTTTGGAATCGATGTTCTTCCTAACACAAAGTCGATTTCCATTTCGTCATATAGGATGGCCCCTACAGAGTTAAGGGAGTTGAAGGAACAGCTGAAGGATCTGTTGGAAAAGGATTCATAAGGCCAACTATCTCTCTTTGGGGCACTCCTGTATTGTTTGTATGAAAGAATGATGGTTCCTTAAAGGATGTGTCTATCGACTATCATCAGTTGAATAAGGTGACAATTAAGAAAAGTATCTCCTTGTGAGAATCGATGACTTATTTGACCAACTTTAGGGTGCTACTATTTTCTCTAAGATAGACCTTAGATCAGGCTATCACCAGTTGAAAGTGAAAGAATGCGACATCACGGAGATGGCTTTTCGAACCTGATATGGTCATTTTGAGATTTTAGTGATGTTGTTTAGGTTGACAAATGCATCTACGACCTTTATGTACCTAATGAATAGAGTATTCAGATAGTATCTTGGTATGTTCACATTTGTGTTCATCAATAACATTTTGGTGTATTCTAGAAATGAGGAGGAGCATGCCAAACACCTCAAAATTGCTTTGCGAATACTTCGAGATTACGAGTTATATGCAAGGTTTTCTAAATGTGAATTTTAGCTCAAATCCATGGCTTTCTTAGGTCATATGGTTCCAGGAATGGAATTCAAGTGGATACTCAAAAGATTGAGGAGGTTAAGAATTGGCCAAGACCAACCTCACCGACTGAGATAAGACATTTTCTAAGGTTGGTTGGGTACTATTGAAGTTTGTTGAAGGATTTTCATCCATAGCCGTGCCATTAACTACATTAACTCAGAAGAAGGTCAAGTTTTAATGGTCCGACAAGTGTGACAAAACTTTCCTAAAGCTAAAGATGACGTTGACTACTGCACCAGTGTTGACCTTGCCTAATGGGACTAATGGGTTTCTTATCTACTACAATGCCTCAAGAGTGGGATTGGGATGTGTGATGATGCAAAAAAAAAAGGTTGTTGCCTATACTTCTAGACAACCTAAAGTATATGAGAAGAACTACCCCGCTCATGACTTAGAGTTGGCAGCAGTAGTGTTCACTCTCAAGATCTGGCGCCACTACTTTTATGGAGTACATGTTGATGTATTCATAGACCATAAAAGTCTATAATACATCTTCACCTAGGAGCTTAACTTAAGGCAAAGAAGATGGCTTGAGTTGCTCAAGGACTACGATATGAGCATTCTCTACCGTCCAAGTAAGGCTAATGTGGTTATAGATGCTCTTAGCAGGATGTCCATGGGGAGCACTGCCCATCTGGAGGAAGAAAGGAAAGAGTTGGTCAAAGAGGTGCATAGATTGGCTAGATTGGGAGTACAACTTGAAGAGAATAATGAGGAAGGGTTTAATGTCCAGAATGGGTCTATTTCATCTTTAGTGTCGGAGGTGAAGGAAAAGCAAGACAGAGATCCTGTTCTATTGCAATTGAAAGATAACATACATGAACATAAGGTTATGACTTTCACCAAGGGGGATATGGGGTATTAAGGTATCAAGGAAGATTATATGTTCCTAACATTGATAATATTCGAGAGAAGATCATGGAAAAAGCACATAACTCCAGGTATTCCATCCATCCTGGCTCCACCAAGATGTATCATGACATGAGAGAAGTTTATTTGTGGAATGGGATGAGAAGGGATATTGCGGAATTCGTTATGAAGTATCTCAATTGTCAGTAGGTCAAGGTTGAGCATCAAACACCAATTGGTTTGGCTCAAAACATTAAAATTCTGGAATGGAAGTGGGAAATGATCAATATGGATTTCATTACCGGTTTACCAAGGTCTTGAAAGCAACATGATTGATTTAGGTGATAGTTGATAGAATGACTAAGTCTGCTCATTTCTTGGCAGTCAAGACAACTAACACTGTAGAGGAATATGCCAAATTGTACATTGTGAGATTATGAGATTGCATGGAGTTCTGTTGTGCATCATCTCAGACAAAGTAGCTCAATTCACCTCTCAGTTTTGGAGATCCTTCCAGAAAGGATAGGGTACTAGGGTGAATGTAAGTACAACCTTCCATCCTCAGATAGATGGTCAGGCAGAGCATGCTATTCAGACATTAGAGGATATGTTGAGAGCATGCACTATTGATTTTAAAGGTAATTAGGACGACCATTTGCCTTAATAGAGATTGCTTACAACAACAACTCATTCGAGTATTCAGATGGCCCTATACGAGGCACTTTATGGTAAAAGGTGTAGATCACCGATTAGATGGTATGAGGTAGGTGAAGCTGAGATTATTGGACCAGACTTGGTATACCAAGCTGTTGAGAAGGTGAAGACTATTCAAGAAAGGCTGAGAACTGCACAGAGTCGACAAAAATCTTATACAGATGTCTGAAAAAGAGACTTAGAATTTGAGATTATCTATTGGGTATATTTGAAAGTATCGCCCATAAAGAGAGTGATGAGATTTGGAAAGAAAGGAAAGATGAGTCCGAGATACATTTGCCCTTACTGAGTCATAAAGAGAGTGGGCAAAGATGCTTACGAGTTGGAGCTACTCTCAAAATTAGCAGCTATCCACCCGATTTTCCATGTTTCTATGCTTAAGAAATGTTTGGGAGACCCACAGTTGGTAGTGCCTATCGAGAGTATTAAGGTGAAAGATAGTCTGAGTTATGAGGAAATACCTATCCAAATTTTTGATCGTCAGGTTCGAAAATTGAGAAATAAGGAGATTGCATCTATGTATTATGGAGGAATCAATTCATAGAAGAAGCTACTTGGGAGGCAGAGGAGGACATAAAGGCTAGATAACCCCACTTATTCCAGTCTATGGAGGATGAGAGGATTGATAGTAATAATTCCTTCTATATTCCTATTCATTGAGTTCTCTTTCATTCCTAGATATGATAGAATTCTAGAGTTTGAGTGAGGATTGGTATGACTTGTTAATGTGATGTGATTATTATATTTCTTATTTTGATTGATCTCATGAGTCAGTAGAAGGACGAATGATTATTAGAGTTCATAAGAAGATTCGTGCCTTAACCTATATTCTCTTCATTCGAGGATAAATGATCCCAAGGGGGAGATAATGTAACGACCCCAAAATTTTGTCTACTTTGGTTGGAATAGTTGAAAGAGTTGTAAATGGGATTTTCCAAAAAGGGAAGTTTACAAATTAATTATTTCAAGAAGTTCGGATAGTAATTTGGAATTTCGCAGAAGAAAAGTTTGTTCGGTCGACGAAAGGAGTCTAACTACAAAATTTTATTTTTTTTAGTGGTGGGGCCGACCTTTACTGAAGGACGGGCGTCCTTAAGTGAATGATGGTCGTCCTTCACTTCACTTCTTGACCTATAAAGTTGGGGTCATTTTTTGACCATTTCCAGAACCTCTAAACGCTTTCCATTTGTATTTCCTTTGTTTTCCCACTGATTTGGACACATAAAGTGTTGAAAATTAGTCCTGGGTTGAGTAGAAAAGGTTTGAGTCATTTCCGAGTCAAGTTGGACGCTTTCGACAATTTTATTCTTGTAAGTAGCTCATATTTTCTACATCTTTTATAATAAGATATTTTATATGAACGAGTTGATTTTCACATACTTTTATGTACTTTCTCATGAGAATATTATTTGTAACGCGTTATGAGATTATCTTGAGCATGTAAGTTAAATCGAAAGACCACATGTTACTTTACTTACTTGAGTTAAGGAATAAAAGAAGTTATCTACTATATGAATATTAGTTGTATAAATATTATATCTTGATATTTAGGTTCTATATGAAATGAGTTTATATGAAATTAAGTTGAAGTTAATATGATGAATTGAAGATACTGGAGTCTTTAAACATGATAGTATGTTATACTTGAGAAATTATAAACTTATTTAATGACGTGATGAGTAAAGTTAAAAGAGTCCAAAAGACCATTTGAATTGAGTCAAGCATGATACAAAAATGAATATTGAGTTGACTGTATTTGAGTATTTGTATGTGATTGAATGAATTGATGAATCTTTGAGACAAGTTAAGATAATTCTATGAGGTTGAGGTTTGAGTTGATGGATTGAGTATTGAGGATTGAGTTAATGTTGAGTTGAGCATGTTTTACTCTTGGGAGGACTATCGAGCACTGAGAAAGGAGCGAATATACTTTTACTTTAACCCAAAGAACTATATTGCCAGCATAAGATAGTCACCTAACATTGTTCTCGTGACTCTTCTCCTGCAAGTGGACATTTACCCTATATCCCAAAGAGAATTGATCATCCTATGCCATGGCATGTATAGGACGAGCGTGGCAATGATGCCGATTCGTCGTTCATCACCTAACTTATAGTGGTGGGAGGTAGGTCGATTAAGAGAAACTCGTAAGCAATTTTTATTAACCATGACATTTACAAACTTGAGCTTACTTTCACAATGTATATATGTATTATGTTTGAATGTATGAAATGTTTTAAACTATTATATACTGAGCTGAGCATGTGTTAAGGAATCAAGGTGAGTATTCTTGAGCTTATTATTATTATTATTATTATTATTACTACTACTACTACATTTGAGCCATTAGACTTACGATACATTCCATGTACTGATGCCTTTGGCGCTGCATCATTTCATAATGCAGATATATAGAGATAGGGGACTTCAGCCTGTGCATCACTGAGATCTAGATCGGTACACATCAGAGTTAGTTAGATCTCCTTACATTCCGGAGAATCCCTTTTTATCTTCTGTCTTTTATTAAAAATTTAATCTATTTGAGGTGTCTATGGCCTGTCATGGGACAATCTGGATTGTTGAGTATAGACATCGTAGACATTGCGTGAGGGATTTGTTAAAAGTACCGTATAATTTCAAACCTTGTTCTTTTGAATCTATGAGTGAGTTTTAATTAATAATATTATATCTATTTGAGTTATTTCTTCTGTTGTTGAGTAAGATATGACGATGGGGCCAAGTGGTTCCCTTGGAGGCTAGCAATAATCTTCGAGTGCCAGCCACACCAAGGATACCCTTTTGGGGCGTGACACTAATGTTGGGTTTGATGAGGGTTTTGATGTGAACGTCTTAGGGGCATTGCATGGTGTTGATTGATGGTTTTACAACAGATTTTCTTGCATGATTTCATCTCTAAATTGCATGGTCTTTTACCCTCATTACACCCCCCAAGTATTTGATAAAATGACCGGCTAGGTTTTCTTCTGGAATGAAGATTCGGAGCATGAGATATGATATGTTATGATGATAAAATGAACTTATGTATATGATGAATCCTATATAAAGTGTAGAACTTGACCATGCCTATTATATAGGGGTTCTAAGCACCCGGATAACCTAGTGAAAGGTTTGTACTTCTCCACCTAGTGATGGGGCGGCATATCACTAACCTAGATGGGGTTTTTTACACATCAACCTAGTGAAGTGGTTTTACTTCTCCACCAAAGTGATGGGGTGGCATCATCACAAACATAGTGAGAGGTTAGTACCTCACCACCTAGGTGATAGGGCAACATCATCACCAACCTACCAAGATGTTCGTACTTTGGGAAATTTAGCTCTCTTCTACACATATGATATCCTAAATGAGCATAGGTTATTTAAGCATGTTTTAATTATGCATTGTCCATACATGTCATATTGCTATATCATGCCTATTGTCTATAGTTATGCATGTTGATTCTGAAGCTTATCTCTTGTTGCATTGCAGCCACATACTTAGTACATTCAAACGTACTAACGCATACTCTTGCCTATATGATATCACTACGTAGGAACCAGAGACCAAGTTGATCCTCCTCCTCCTCCACATGGCTAGTCGATGTTATTTCAAGCTAGTTGGATACTCCTCCATTTTGAAGACCTTGTTCTATGCTTTCCTCTTGTTTTGTATTGGGACATTCCATTTTTATGTTCTATTGTGACTATGAGGGTGAGCCTGGTTCCTTTGTCTTGGACCCCACTCTATCTATGTATTTAGAGGTGCTTGTCAGACAATTTATGTATTTATTATATGAGCTATGTCTCCTTGTCTCCTGATATTGATGCTTTGGCAAGCTATCCCTTAGCCCCTTTGCCCTTTTTTCTTACTTTATGTCTTTTATATGCTTCCATGAGCAATAATGTGTAACGCTAAGTTAATAGGCTTGATTGAGTTCCTTTGGGTTCCCCATTCGTCGTGTCATGTCTAGACCCTAGGCTTGGGTTGTGACAAACTTGGTATCAGAGCACTAGGTTGATAATTCTCAAAGTCCAACATACTGCGTCGATTAGTTATCACATCCCAAATCCTGTGAGGGCGGATGGGAACCCATTATTGATAAGGCTCGAGAGAATCAACCTATATATATATTTTTAGACAAATTATAAGGGATTTCTATCTTCATTATGCCCTTAAGAAAGTAAATGGTAATACAAGCCAAACGAAAATGCATATGGATAGGCCATTGGGGCCATAGTGTCTAAGGTACGAGACATGACCATACTTTAGTTTACATAGTCTATAAAGCCTCTAGATAAGAAAAAGTATCTGATAAAGGTTGGGACAGGCCCCGCCCCGCCTCAATTAACTGTACATTACAACATATAAGATCTAGACACACACAACGCTCTGAAACAACCTGGAGCTTAATAACAACAGCTGGATCTCTTGTATCCTACTGAGGAGATCTTCTAGCACCTGTACCTACAGCATGAAATGTAGGTACCTCGTAAGGAACTCAGTACGAGATAATGCACTGAATATGTAAGGCAGGAAGTACTATATATCAAGTAATAACTCAAATGAAACTATGCACTGGTATAGGATAAGAGACCACCATTGGTTATACTTTGGGGTCATATACGTTATATTCTTTATATTACTTTACCTTTACTTTATAATCTGTGCACATCATGTATTATAAATGACCAACTGATCAGTGGTGTAACTGTATCAAGATTGTTTCTGGCTAGGTTCTTCCTTAACCCCTCGGGCAACCACCCGTGATAGGATCGTTCCTGGCTAGGTGATTCTTCCACCCCTCGGGCTACCACCCATCAAAAGTTATATATTTTATCATTCAATTACTTTTGAGATGACTCTTTTGGTGTTCGCATTATTGGAGTTTTAGGACTATGTATACAACATATGACATGTAGATAATCATACAATACAATATGGCAATGAAGAGAGTATGTTACATAAATAATGAAATGCATATGAGATGAAACAACTCGTGAACTTTATCTAGTGAAAAGAACTCATTTAACTTTGTATCCACGTATGTATATAGATTTGAAGGTGACTATGTATAGAAGCATATGAACATGTGAAATTGTGGAGACACGATTAATAATTGTGTCGGAATTGGTAAATACCTTTATGTACCAAGGAGGAATCTATGTTTCATGCCAAATGATATGAAGCCAAGTAGCCTTAAATACCTCATTGTATGACCTCGTTACTACCTTGGAGTAGCTAGTTTTCCCTCAAATATTTATTTATGGTATATTAGGCAATAATACTAGTATTATCAGCTACAAAACACTTCTTGGTAGCCCAATACCATAAAAACTAACATTCGGGCAGCAAACATTTATTTAGCAACACGAAGACATTTCTTTACCATATTCACTTATAATCATATTTTCTATGAACCATTCTTATGTACATGTCATGTACATCTTATTTTAGACCCTTAATAGTCTCACAACAGCCCATAAGAACACAACACATAACAATTCTTCATGACATACAAACAAGCAGCACAACGTTACATCCTTTCTCCACACTTCAACGTCAACAATCCTGAATATATTTTAACTTTCAATAATTTGTTTCAGATGTTTTTACCACATAAAACCAATCTTAAAATAGACTACAAATAGTGTCAAAGTAGGTTAAGGTCATGGAACAGCATATTACAATTTTCAGCTCCCAAGTTTCTTTTAAGAGTAAAATTACGACGTTGTAAAACAACACATCTTTATGGACTGTAAAAGTGGTGCAGCAGTTTAATTACATAACTAACAACCTATAACTTGTTAAAACAGAAGTATTACTTCATAATTTAGCCAACCAATTAAAAGAAAAGCCTCTTGAACAACAAGAGACGTTCACAACAATACTTAGGACACATGCTGTCCAGAATTTCTAGCGTAGCATAATAGCATATACTTCTTGTTTTTCATGAAGAAACCATACTAAGTACACAACTATAATTACTTAACTTTGCCTTCTTGATTAATGTTTACTTCAAGAACCTTGGAGGATTGTATTTTCAGCTTGGTAAAGTGAAATAGATAGACGACAAAAGTCTTTTGGAAAGTTGAAATATTATTTCAAGTGCAATGACTTTAGGGGCTGTATTTGATCTGTTTTTAAGGACTTTCTTAGCCAACTTTCTCTTTCAATTTTGACTATATATTTCCACCTATCAATATACCTGTGATGCAACAGCTTGTCATCTTGGTAAAGTGACATAAAGAGGAGATAATTGTCTTTGAAAAAAATTGCAAAGTTGTTTGAAAAAAAATTGAAAACTTGTTTGAATTGGAAATGACTAGAGGGATGCTCTTATGCCCTTTTTAAAGACTTATTTGAAAAACTTTCTCTTGACATTTTGCCAACACATGAATACTTATTAATACACTTATTATGCAGCAGCTCGTTCCTCATAATTAGGCCTAAATGAGTCTCCAACTTAATGGACCTTTTTCTGCCAATTTTCCAGCTTTCTTCTTAATTATTTTTGGGCCTAATTTAGCAAAGACATTGTGATGTCGTTGGACCCCTTTTAATAACCTATTTGGATTAACATATAGTCTATCTATGATGCTAAAACTTGAGCTAAGGTTATACCCTTAGCACAGACTTTATTCATAATCGAACTTGGACAAATTCGACGTCGATCCTCATCTACGTTTAGCTAGCAAATTTAAGCTAAGCAAGTAGGTGACTCACCTACTAAATTATTAAGTCATATAAGCATCTTAATTATTTTACTTTTTTTAGGATAGTGACCACCTGAATTTAACGCAAAACATATATACACTAGACCCTCTTAAGCGTTAGACGCACATATTGCCCATTAAAATGAGATTCAAGCACTTTTTAAAAATTGGCTCTAATTTAACCAAACCAAATCATGGTTCATTTAAGTAGCATTAGTACATGTAAAATGTGGGGTGTTACATCCTCCCCTCCTTAGGAACATTCATGCTCGAATATTGGCACAATTGGATAGCATAACCATGTATAAATCTTTATTTAAACAAACTTTTGACATCATAAATATTCAATCATATGTACCTATTAGTATTCCAATTTTATGTGTTGAACTTCCTTTGTAGTTTCAAATAAGTAAGGGTATTTTGATCTCATCGCGTCCTCGGCCTCCTATGTTATTTCTTCTACTTGCCAGTTTCTCCAAAGTACCTTTACTAAAACTATTTCTTTATTCCTTAGATTCTTAACTTGATGATCTAGAATAGCAATAGGTACCTCTTCATAGGTGAGATATTTGGTAACCTGCACATCCTTAATAGGAGTGATACGGGATGGGTCACCTATGCATTTTTCAAGCATTGAGACATGAAAAACAGAATGAATCATTGAAAGCTCTTGGGGTAGCTCTAGTTCATATGCAACTTGCCTAAACTTTTTAATAATCTAATATGTCCCTATGTAACGTGGGCTTAGTTTTTCTTTCTTACCAAACCTCATAACCCCTTTCATTGGAGACGCCTTTAAAAATACCCAGTCTCCTACTGAAAATTCTAGTCCTCTCCTCGTAGCATCCACATATGATTTGTGATGGCTTTGGGTTGTTTCTAGCCGTTGCTGTATTACCTTAACTTTTTTCATTGCTTGTTGTACTAGATTTGACCAATAAAGGTGGCTTCACCTACTTCAAACCATCCAATTAGTGACCTACATTTCCTTCCATACAGAGCTTCATAAGGTGCCATCTTGATGCTTGAGTGGTAGCTGTTATTATAGGCAAATTCAATAAGTGGCAAGTGGTCCACCCAACTACCTTGAAAATCTAATACATAAGCTCACAACATATCTTCAAGTATCTGAGTGGTCTATTCTGGTTGACCATTTGTTTGAGGTTGGAAAGCTATAATCAACTTCGCTTGTGTCCCTAAACTCCTTTGGAAGGACTTCCAAAACTTTACAGTGAATTGACCTCCTCAATTAGAGATAATGGAGATTGGGACTCCATGTAGCCTGACTATCTCTTTTAGGTATAGCTTAGTTCAGCTGTTTAATCACTCTTCACAGGTACGAAGTGAGCTGACTTTGTGAGTCTATCAACTATTACCCATATGGAGTCAAACTTCTGAAATGAACGAGGCAAACCGATAACAAAATCCATGTTGATCATATCCTACTTCCATGTGGGAAGCACTGTGCATTGCATATAACCTCCTGGCTTTTGGTGTTCTACTTTCACTTGCTGGCAATTTGGACATTTAGCCACAAATTCTGCAAGGTCCTTTTTCATACCTCCCCACCAAAATACTCCTTTCAGGTCATGGTACAACTTAGTTGATCTTGGATGGATGGAATATCGGGAATGATGGGCTCCTTCCATTATCCTCTTCCTTAGTCCTTTATATCAGGCACACATAATCTGTTTTGACAGTAAAGTACTCAACATTGTGTAAGGTCAAAGCCCTTTATTATACCCTAACTCACCTTGTCCTTAAGTCATCGTAAAATGGGATCCTCGAATTGTTTTGGGTTCACCTCCATTACTAATGAAGATGCTACTGCATTATGTACAATAACCTCTTACTTTGGAGTTTCAAGAAGGCAAACTCCCAAACTAACTAGTTGTCGTAGATCCTTAGCTATGGCTTGACTTACTATGGCCTAGTTACCAGTATTCATAGTTACCTTACGAGTCAGAGCATTGGCTACCACATTTGCCTTCCTCAGATGGTATAGTATATTAACATCGTAATCCTTTACTAGCTCCAGCCATCTCTGTTGTCTTAAGGTTAGATCTTTCTGCTTAAAGATGTATTGCAAGCTCTTGGTGATCAGTATATATGTCAATATGAACCCTGTACAAATAGTGGTGCCATATTTTCAAAGCAAATACAATCGCTACTAGCTTAAGATCATGAGTTGGGTAATTTTTCTCATGTAGTCATAGTAGTCTAGATGCATAAGCAATTATCCTACCATGCTGTGTCAGTACATACCCTAAGCTAACTCCTGAAGCATCACAATACACCGTATACCCCTCAGATCCTTCTGGAAGTACTAGCACATGCACAAAAGTTAGCTTATTTTTCAGTTCCTGGAAGCTCCTTTCACATGCATCATTCCATTTGAACTTGGTCGCCTTATGTGTCAACTTTGTTAGGGCTGCAGAAATAGAAGAAAAACCTTCAATAAACCTCCTGTAACAACCTGCCAAACTGAGGAAGATTCAAACTTCCGTGAGTGATGTTGGTCTTGGCCAATCTCTCACAGCCTCTATCTTTTGTGAATCAACCCTTATTCCCTCCTCAGATACAATATGGCCCAAGAATTCCATTGATTTTAGCCAAAATTCACTTTTATAGAACTTGGCATGCAACTGTCGATCACAAAGAACCTGTAACACTTGTCGTAAGTGCTTTTCATGGTCTTCTTCTAATCTTGAGTATACTAAAATATCATCTATAAATACCATCACAAACACATCCAAGAATGGCTTAAATAACCTATTCATCAAATTCATAAAAATTATTAGTGCATTTGTTAGCCCAAATGACATAATAAGAAATTCAAAGTGACCATAGCATGTTCTAAAAGCAGTCTTAGGTATATCTTCCTCCTTTACCATCAATTGGTGATACCCCGATCTCAAATCAATTTTTGAAAAGCATTTGGAACCCTATAACTAATCAAATAAGTCATCAACCCTAGGGAGAGGGTATTTATTCTTAATTGTCACACTATTCAATTGTCGATACTCGATACATTCTCAAGGAGCCATCCCTTTTGCGTACAAATAACACTAGTGCACCCCAAGGGGATACACTAGGTCTTATAAAACCCTTCTCTAATAAGTCTTGTAATTGCTCTTTTAATTCACACAACTCTACCGGGGCCATTCTATATGGAGGGGTAGAAATAGGTTGAGTGCTTGGAAGTAGGTCAATACCAAAACCTATTTCTCGTTCACGAGGTAATCCTGGGAGTTCTTCATGGAACACATCAACAAATTCATTCATTACTGGAACTGACTGAAGAGTTGGCGATTCTGCCTCTATATCCCTTACTCTAACTAAATGACATATATACCCCTTATATATCATCTTCTCGGACTTAAAATAAGAGATAAACTTACCTTTTGGTGCCCCAATATTCCCTTCCCATTCAAGAACTGCCTCATTTCGAAAGTGGAAGTACACTCTCTTAATTCGGCAATCCATGGTAGCATAGCAAGAAGCTAACCAATACATACCCATTATAACATCAAATTCCATCATTTCTAGCTCAATAAAGTTAGCCAATGTGTCACGGTTACAAACAATTACTATGCAGTCATAATAAACCCTTCTAGCCATAATAGATTCACCGGTTGGTTTATTCAATAATTTAGGTGTTCACTTAAGCTTCCAGGAACTAGTAGGGGCATGTATGATAGTGTAGAACAAGGTTCAATTAATGCATATACATTATGAGAAAATATGGACAATGTACCTGTGACTACATCAAGTGAAGCTTCCAAATTTTTCCGACTCCCCAAAGCATAAGTGCTATTCTGGACTTCGCTAGAGCTAGCTGCCCCTCTAACACCTCTACCACGATCCATAGGTGTTTGTTGACCACTACCTAATAGAGGAACTAACGATGATGATGCAACAACTGACCTAGTAGCTTATGCTATATCACACATATGCCTCCTCGAGCAATCTTTTATCATATGCCCTGGCGCACCACACCAATAACAAACATCTGTCCTAATATGATATACACCGGGATGAGTCCTTCCACACTAGTTACAAGGTTACCTTGGAGTCATTTGTTGTCCTACTGAATATCCCACTGTTTAGGCCCTTCAGCTCTTGGACTAAACGGATTTCTCTTAGACCCCTGAAGTTATGGTGGAGCACTGGCTGTAGAGTAGGAGGAGGATGGCCTAGGTGGTCTATTTGAAAATTGAGGCCTAAGCTCACCTTAGGGCGATGTAAACTACCCTATAAATCTAGACCTTTTGGCCTTCCCCCTTTCCGATTCCTGTGTCTTTCTTCTCTGCCTCTGGTCCTCCAACTTCTGTGCAAAAGCTTACACCCTCGCTATGTCTATACCTTTATTCAAGGAAGCAATGGTATAGTCTCTGACCAGATATGTATCCAACCTATTCATATATCGATGAACTCTCTCTACCATAGTAGCAACTCCATAACGAGCATACCTTGATAGGGAATTAAATTAGAGGCTATACTCTTTCACGCTCATACTCCCTTGGTGGAGGTTCAAGAACTGATCTACATGGGCCTCTCAGATCTCTAATGGCAAGTAATGGTCAAGAAAGGCCTCTTTGAACTCCTTCCAATTGGTTGGGGGAGCATCTATATATTTGGATTGCTTCCAAGCTTCATACTTATAATATAGCCATACCATTCAACCTATATGTCACTAACTCGACAGCTTCTATACCACCCACATGCATAATATCTAAAGTGCGTTGAATCTGATCAATAAAGTCTTGGGGATCTTCATTAGGATCAGACCCAGTGAAGGTTGGAGGGGCCAAATTAAGGAAGTCACGTATCCTAGTGCTAGTTGCCCCATTTGCACTACGTGTACCTATAATTGGACCTTTCTGTCTTTGACCTTGGCCAGCAACTATACGAGTCAATGGTTGGACTGGATTTCTCAGATCCTACACTATAGCATCGATAGGTGGTTCTGGGGGAATTTCACTACTTTTGGGTTCGTTAGAAGCTGGGGGGTTTAGAGATGTCTATGACAAAGACTTATCTTGAGCCTTATTTCGTTGTCTCATCTAACTAGGTGAGCCAACCACCATTTCTACTGCCTTTCCTTTATCTTTATTCTTCCTAGTTTTTGGCATACTTGCTCACTGTACAAAATAATTTAGGAGTTAGACTCAATCCACCTATTACACTTAGCTCTATGGAACGATCTAAAGAATGAAAAGAAAGTAAAAACTCCTAAATGCCACGTAGCCTTCTGCTTATAAATGTGATCCATAATACATTGATAAATAAGACTCTACATAGACACAACTTTGTCGACTCCCTAGGATGACCCACTCTGATACCACTTCTGTCATGCCCCAAATCCTGTTAGGGCGGATGGGCACCCATTGCCGATATGGCTCGGGAGAACCAACCTATATCTATGTACTTTTTAGACAAATTATAAGGGATTTTTATCTTTATAGTGCCTTTAAGAAAGTAAATGATAATAACAAGCCAGACAAAAATGCATATGGATAGGCCATTGAGCCATGGTGTCTAAGGTACAAGACGTAACCATACTTTAGTTTACATAGTTTACAAAGCCTCTATATAAGAAAAAAAATTTGATAAGGGTCGAGATAGGCCCCACCTCAATTAACTGTACAATACAACATATAAGATCTAGACACACACAAACCTTTGAAACAACCTGGAGCTTAATAACAGCAGCTGGATATCCTGTACTCCTACTGAGGAGATCTTCTAGCACCTATACCGGCAGCATGAAATGCAAGTCCCCATAAGGGACTCAGTATCAGATAATGTACTGAATATGTAAGGCAGGAAGTACTGTATATCAAGTAACAACTCAAATGAAACTATGCACTGGTATAGGATAAGAAACCACCTTTGGTTATACTTTGGGATCGGTTATATTATTTACTATTACTTTACCTTTACTGTATAATCTGTGCATATCATGTACTATAAATGACTAACTGATCAGTGCTATAACTGTATCAAGATCGTCCCTGGCTAGGTTCTTCCTTAAGCCCTCGGGCTACCACCCGTGACAGGATCGTCCCTAGCTAGGTGATTCTTCCACCCCTCAGGCTACCACCCATTAAAAGCTATATACTTTATCGTTCAATTACTTTTGAGATGATTCTTTTGATGGTCATAATATTGGAGTTTTAGGGCTATGTATACAACATATTTCATGTAGATAATTATATAATACAATATGGCAATGAAGAGAGTATGTTACATAAATAATGAAATGCATATGAGATGAAATAACTCGTAAAGTTTATTTAGCAACAAGAACTCATGTAACTTGGTATACATGTATGTATGTATATTTGAACGTGAATATGTATGGAAACATATGAACATGTGAAAGAGTGGAGACATGGTTAATAGTTGTGTCGGAGTTGGTAAATACCTTTATGTATCAAGGAGGAATCTATGTTTCGTGCCAAATTATACGAAGTCAAGTAGCCTTACATACCTCGTTGTATGACCTCGTTACTACCTTGGAGTGGCTGGTTTTCCCTCAAATATTTATCTACAGTATATTAGGCAATAAGACTAGTATTAGCAGCCTAATACCATAAAAACTAACATTCAGGCAACAAACATTTAATTGGCGATGCTGAGACATTTCTTCACCATATTCACTTATAATCGTATTTTCTAGAAACCATTCTTATGTACATGTCATATACATCTTATTTTAGACCCTTAATAGTCTCACAACAGCACATAAGACACAACACATAAAAATTCTTCACAATATACAAACAAGTAACACAACGTTACATCCTTTCTCCACACTTCAACGTCAACAATCCCGAATCTGTTTTAACTTTAAATAATTTTTTTCCAATATTTTAACCACATAAAACCAGTCTTAAAAATGTCCACAAATAGTCCTAAAGAAGGTTAAGGTCATGGAACAACATATTACAATTTTCAACTCCCAAGTTTCTTTTAAGAGTAAAATTACGACGTAGTAAAACAACTCAACTTTGTGGACTATAAAAGTGGTGCAGCAGCTTAATTACATGACTAACATCCTATAACTTGTTAAAACATAAGTCGTACTTCATAATTCCACCAACTAATTAAGATAAAAGCATCTTGAACAACAAGAAACATTCACAATAATACTTAGGACACACGCTGTCCAGAATTTCCAGCATAACGTGACAGCATATACTTCTTTTTCTTTCATGAAGAAACCATATTAAATTCACAACTATAATTACCTACCTTTGCCTTCAAGATTAAGGTTTACTTCAAGAACTTAGAGGATTGTTTTTCAGCTTGGTAAAGTGAAATAGATAGAAGACAAGAGTCTTTTGGAAAGCTGAAATATTATTTCAAGTGCAATGACTTTAGGGGCTGCATTTGATCCGTTTTTAAGGACTTTCTTGGCCATCTTTATCTTTCAATGTTGACTATATATTTCCATGTATCAATACACTTGTGATGCAGCAGCTTTTCAGCTTGGTAATGTGACATAAAGAGAAGATAAGAGTCTTTGAAAAAAACTGCAAAGTTGTTTGAAAAAAACTATAAACTTGTTTGAATTGGACATGACTAGAGGGGTGCTCTTAAGCCGTTTTTAAAGACTTACTTGAACAACTTTCTCCTGACATTTTGCCCACACATGAACACTTATTATGCAGCAGCTTGTTCCTCATAATTGGGCCTAAATGGGTCTGCAACTTAATGAACCTTTTGCTGCCAATTTTCCACCTTTCTTCTTAATTATTTTTGGGCCTAATTTAGCAAAGACATTATGATGTCTTTGGGCCCCTTTTAATATCCTCCTTGTCTAAACATATAGCCTATCTATGATGCTAAAACTTGGGCTAAGGTTACACCCTTAATATAGTCTTTAATAAAACTTAGACAAATTCGACATCGGTCCTTGTCAGCTAGCAAATTTAAGCTAAGCAAGTAGGTGACTCAACTAATAGATTATTAAGTCATAGAAGCATATCAATTATTTTTCTTTGTTTAGGGTAGTGACCTCCTCAACTGAACGCAAAACATGTATACACTTGACCCTCTTAAGCGTTAGACGCACATATCACCCATTAACACGAGATTCAAGCACTTTTAAAATTGGCGCTAATTTAACCAAACCAAATCATATTTTATTTAAATAGAATTAGTTCATGTAAAATATGGGGTGTTACATTAGTATCCTATTTATGATTGTGAAGCGCGCCATGATCTTGAATAGGAGGCTATGAGACATTTTTAGGAAACATTTCCCTTCTTATGTTCTAAGTCATGCTATAGAGTTTGTGGTATGCCAAATACTAGAGGGCGACGGGCTCAAACTCCCGAGGAGCATCCTACCAGTGGTGAGCTTAGGGATGCACAAGTTGTGGCCAACCAAGGCTAACAAGGGGCCCAAGTTCCTCATACTACTACCTCGGGAGCTAGGGTAAGAGACTTCATGAGGATGAATCCTCCAATTATCCATGGGTCAAAGGTGGATTAAGAACCACCAGAGTTCATTGATGAGGTCTACAAAATCTTGAATATCATGGGTGTTAGGCCGAATGAAAGGGCTGAGTTGGCAAAGTACCAACTCAAGGGTGTGGCTTAAATTTTGTATGATCAATAGAAAGGTGGGAAGGGAAATGGTTATGTGGTGTTTCGGGAAGAATTCAAATTGGCTTTCCTTAATCGATTTTTCCCTCTTGAGCTTAGGAAAGCAAAGTTGGCAGAGTTTATGAACATGAAACAAGGTGCTGTGAGTGTGAGGGAGTATGCCCTCAAATTTAATCAACTTTTAAAGTATGCTCCTCACTTAGTGGTCGATCCTAGATCGAGGATAAATAAATTTGTGATAGGGGTCTCTGACTTGGTGAGTGAAGAATGCCGGTCTGCATTGCTTATTGGTGACATGGATTTGACTCGGTTGATGATGTATGCTGAGCAAATGGAGGAGGAAAAGTTGAGAAAGAGTAGGGGCCATGAGGCCAAGAGAGCCGTCTTGGGGGTAAGTTCAATAGGGGTGGCTGATTCCATCAAGGCCAAGGTCCTCCTCATGCTACTAATAGGGGATTTGCCAATGACTTCCCTAGGCCTCAAGGTGTTAGTGGTGTGGCTCCCATTTATGTGTGTCCTACATATAGGAAGAGTCATAGGAGCCCATGTTTGAAGTGTTCAAATGCATGTTTTAATTGTGGGGAGCTTGGTCACAAAAGAATGGATTGTCCAAGAAACCGTGGTAAGGGCCGGGGTGCAAATGCAGTTCCATTGGGTAGAAGTGGTCCTCAAGGTGGTGCCCCAATGCACTATCGATTTTATGCTCTACATGGGAGGCAAGGGGTTGGTAAGGTCCCCTATGTTGTTATGGGTATGTTGAAAATTTTGATCTTGATGTATATACTTTGATTGATTTGAGTGCCACCTTTTCTTTTGTTACCCCCTTTGTTGCTAAAAAGTTCCATATTGAGTAGGAGTTGTTGCATGAGTTATATGGGGTGTCTACTCCTATTAGTGCATTTGTTTTTGCTAGGAGGGTGTGTAGAAATTGTCTGGTTTGCATCTTGCATAAAAACTTACCTTGTGTTCTTGTTGAATTATATGTGGTTGATTTTTATGTTATTCTTGGGATGGATTAGTTGCATGCATACTGTGCTTCTATTGATTGTATAACCCGTAGTGTCAATTTTCAATTTTCAAATGAACCCGTCCTTGAGTGGGAAAGTCATGATGTGGTGGGAAAGGGTAGGTCTATCTCTTGCATTAAAGACCATAAGTTGATCTAGGGGGTGTTTGTATCATCTTGTGAGGGTTAAAGATGCGGAGTCCAAAGTCCCTTCCATTGAGTCAGTTCTGGTTGTAAGTAAGTTTCTTGATGTCTTTCCAAATAACTTTCTCGGTGTCCCTCCTGAAAGGGAGATAAATTTTGGCATAGATCTCTTTCTCGATACTCAACCTATCTCCATCTCCCTTACCATATGGCCCTGCGAAGTTGAAGGAGTTAAAGAAGAAATTGAAAGATTTGTTGGAGAAGGGATTTGTTAGACCTAGCCAATCAACTTGGGGTGCACCAGTGTTGTTTGTAAAGAAGAACTATGGGTCACTTAGAATGTGCGTTGACTACCAACAACTCAATAAGGTTAATATAAACAATAGATATCCTATTCCAAGAATTGATGACTTGTTTGACCAATTGTAAAGAGCTAGCATTTCTCTAAGATTGACCTTAGATTCGAGTACCATCAAGTGAGGGTGAGGATGTGTGATATTCCCAAGATGGCTTTCCAAACTAGATATGGGCATTATGAATTTGTGGTGATGTCTTTTGGGTTAATTAATGCACTAGACATCTTCATGGACTTAATGAATAGGGTTTTTAAGCCCTACCTTGATTCCATTGTTGTGTCCTTCATTAATGATATTTTGATCTATTCACATAGTAGAGAGGAACATATGAGCCATTTGAGGGTTGTGTTAGAAAGATTGAGGGAGGAGAGATTGTATGCTAAATATGAAAAGGGTTAAGTTTTGTTGAAGGAGGTTGCATTCTTCGTTCATGTGGTGTCGGGGGATAGTATTAAGGTGGATCCTAAGAAGACCAATGTGATTAGGAATTGGCCTAGAATATTGACCCCGTTAGATATTAGGAGTTTTTTAGGCCTTGCAGGTTACTATAGAAGGTTTGTGAATGGTTTCTCCTCTATTGCTTCCCCTATGAAAAAAATTGAATTAGAATAGGGTTAAGTTTGTGTGGATCGATGAATGTGAGAAAAGCTTTAAAACATAGAAGGATAGACTTGTATCCACTCCTATATTGTCACTATAGGATGGGCTTGAGGGTTTTGTTATGTATTATGATACATCTTAAGTTGGTTTGGGTTGTGTGCTAATGCAAAAAGGTAAGGTCATAGCCCATGCTTCTAGGCAACTCAAAGTGCATGAAAAGAACTACCCTACCCATGATCTTGATTTGGCCGCCATAGTGTTTGCATTAAAGATTAGGCGTCCTTATTTGTATACGATGCATGTTCATGTCTTCACTGATCATAAGACCCTCCAATATGTCTTCACTTAAAAATATCTCAACTTGAGACAAAGAAGGTGGCTACAACTTCTCAAGGACTATGACATGAGTGTGCATTACCATCCGGGTAAGGCAAATATTATGGCGGAGGCTTTGAGTCGGGTGTCTATGGGTAGCCTAGCTCTTGTGGATGGTGCTGATAGGGATATGGCTAGGGAGGTACATAGATTGGCTAGATTGGGGGTTAGGTTAGAAGATGTGAGTAATGGTGTTATTATTGTTGATGGTTCTAAATCTTCTTTGGTTGATGAGGTGATAGCAAAACAAGATCTAGACTCCTCCTTGCTTGAATTG
>JAOTQJ010156229.1:0-29671 GCA_025642045.1 Solanum sejunctum | reverse complement strand
CTATTTTAGATCATAATTTTTTTAAAAAAATCTTTCCATTCTTAAAATTATGTGTATCGTTAAACACCAACAAAGAAATTGAGATACAGGAAATATAATCATACCTCTATGTAATATATATCATTTACTAAAAAATATCTTATTATAACAATTATGTTTGGTGAAACTTATTATTCTTTTATTATATTATAAATGAGAGCTTGAAGCTGAAGTAAAAATATTTTTATCGATGTATCTACTTCAACAAGAATATTTTAAAAAAAATTAAAATTATTTTTTATTTTATTTTAATTTAATTATTGTATAAATTTTTTAGAAATTATAGAAGCCGCTTTAGCTATGACCAAATATGTAAATCCATTTCTTTAGTTTTAGTTTTATTATTTTCAGTATCGCTAATATTTGTTAGATTTTATAATTACTTTGAGTATAAATTAATAATTAATGATTAAAATATTTTAATTATGAACATATCTATGGACCTCTTCACATTAGATTTGTTTAAAAAATAAAATAATTTACCATCTCACAAATATATATTATAATTTATTTTAAAAATACTTAAAATAGTTAATCAATATCAGTTAAAATTTATTAATATTAAAAATATTTATAAATATGTATTTTAAACCTAATAAAATAATTTAATATTATGTAATTAATATTATTTAAAAAGTAAATTTATAAATAAATTCTGAACCTCTCATTTGAGATTTTCATAACTAGTAGTATTGTAAGGCTGACTTTTGGGTAAGGCCAGGACTTTAGCCTTCCTTATTTTGGGGGCTCCACATTTTACTAATAAGGTTTAAATTATTATGGGCTTTACGCCTCCCAACTTTTGGTCCCCTCACATTTTATTTAGGGAAGAGGACATGTATATCAAGAAAAGGAAATTATTTATAAGTGACTATTTATTTATTTTATTTTAATTATTTTTGTACATTAATATTATGAAATTATATATATATTTCATATAAAAAAGAATGATAAAATTCTTTAATAAGATTATTTAATACCATTAAATTATACACATATATTTTCTGATGGTATATATCGAAAAGGAATAATCAGTGTTTCAGTGATATCATTAAAGAATATAAACTTTGATGGCATCACAAGGACATATGTAATGCTTCAATGAAAAGATTGCTCAATTATAACTTGATATCAGGGAAGTATATATTGATAGTATTAAGGATGACGAAAAAATGATTAGTGACAATACTATTCATTTACTCTTCGATACCAGTAAGGTATATATATTCTAATAACATCGAGGAGGAACAACCTATGCTTCAGTGAAAAGACTGGTTGATTACAATTTGATACCATCAGAGTTTGTAGATATCATCAAAGCTCAGGGTTTAATAAATAAGATTGTGAAACTTTAATAAATAAGATTGTGACTTTAATAATTTTCTATTTATTGTATTCTTTAAAAAAGAGCATAATTCTATATGATGTTGATATGATATGAATATATCGATAGAGTACTACATATAATTCAACTCAGTCCTATATGGTACTGATATAATATAAATATATTGACAGAATATCATAGAGAATTAATTCATTGTACTGATGTTGATATTATGCTGATATCATACACGAAATAAGAAAGAAGAAAGTGAGTAAGCGGATAAATTGTGTGGGCCGCTAGTCCATTAAGTTTAAGTAGATAGGGTTAGCTTCATCTTTGGTAATTTTACGATTAGGTCTATTTTTTATAGTTTTTTTTATATATTATTTTAAAAAAAAAACATGTGTAAATGTATGTATGTGTTGTGTCATGAACTGCAAATTAAGCCTTGCTCTATTCTATTTAATGGTATTGAAGAAAGTTTACTGTTATATATGGTGGATGAGATAGACATAATCACAATTCTATCAAATTCTTGAAAGTGTTGAGCTACATGCATTTTATGAAAAATTCGAGACTCTTTAGAATTGTAAATTTCTATGTTATCACACGCACTTGATATATATTTTTTTAATAAACTTTTGGGCCCGGAGCCCTTATTATTAAATCAAAAAGAAATTACAAAAGTTTGACCCATAGGCCCAACCCATTCGGCATACAAAAAGGACCCTACATAATAGGGTGTTCTAGTATATTCCATACTCCACTTTCCTAATCTCGTCTTTCCCATATTCCCATTTGTCCATTCCTTTTCCAAGTCGACCCTCTGAAGACTTTACATATGGTAATGATGGTGGTTATTATGCTTCTGATGTTGTGGTGAGGGCCCTCTTCCATCTTGTTGTTGCTTGTTCTTCTTCCATGGCTAACCTGAGTACGAATCCATCAGTGAATGTTGTGATGCTCTGTCTTGGTCGCCTCCTCCTCGAGTAGACATAAGATCCAGATCGGTATCAAGATAAATCTTTGAGCTCCTTAAAATATTTGACCCAGTGTCCTCCTTTCACCTTTCTTAATCCATCTGTGATCTTGTGCAGGCGGTGATATTTTGCACTGTTTGCATGGTCATTCCTATATTTGGAACCTGAAGATGTAGATCCACAGGTCTTTTTTGTAGGATACACCAGTATACTATTTTGCTCCCACTTGGTGTATGTAAATCTTTTATCTGTGCTAGGTAGAAATTCTCATATGTAAATCTCTGTGACTAGGACATTTATTTTTTGTACATGTATCCTTTTTTCAGCTACTACCTATACTATAACTGACGCCACTATCATGTGAAAATATTTTGCACTGATATTCTCAAATTAGGTAGCTACAATTTAGTTGTATTGAGTATTCTTTTTGCTAAAATTGATAACTGAGAAAATAAATTATACTATTGTGATCCATTTATTGTGTGTATGTTTACCATAAAATTTTCCAGACAGTTTTGCTTTCCTGTATATGTGTTGTATATGTGTGTTGCACTCCCCCAGTATCTACTCAACTTTCTCCACAAGGTGTATTATCTCTCAAGGGACTTTCCATTCTTTTTATAGAACTTTCATTAGGTATAAAGAATCAAATTCTAAGATGATGTTTTCAAATCCTTGCATTTGCAGTAAGTCATTGCCTTTAAAATGACAATGGCTTCTGCAAAAATACTAGTCCCAACCTCAATGAAATCTGCTTTAGCATGTATTAAGTCTCTATTGTCATTCCTTAGACAGAAAGCATAGGAAATAAGTCTTGGGTTCCCTTTGCAAGCACCATTTGTGTTGTATTTTACCCAGCCTATCTTTGGTGGCTTCCAATTAACCAACCTATATTGGAGAACTGATCTCTGATTTTATAAGAAATCAAAGAAAGCTCCCCAAATTGTAGGCATATTTTTTAAGTGAGGGAAGGACAACTTAATCAAAGTTTCTATAAAGTTTTGTCACAGTTTTGAATAAATTATCTGAAGAAATATATTTTTCATGTCTAATGTTTTCATGATTTTTCATAGTTCCCATACTATAATGGTAGGAATAGCATGTAGAACTCTCTTCCCTCTAAGTCTATCTACCATCCTCCACCATTTGTATATGTTGTTGAGCACTAAATGACCTTGATTGTGAAACATGCACAATAAGCAAAATACCTCCACAGTCGTGAAATTTGCACAATAAGCAAAATTTCTCTATCGTTTTTTGACTGTGGGAGCTGTTAAAAATAAATGATCTAAAGTCTCCTCCGCCCATAGTCACAACACCAACACCTAAAAATAATTGAAATGCCCATCTTTTTCAGAACATCATTAGTACGAACTTCTTTTTCTGATCAATCTCCAAATGAAGAAAGCTATTTTGTGTGGTATATTTGTATTCCACACATATTTGTTCCAAAATATATTCTCCTTTTTGCTTTTTCAATATCTGATAGGCAAATCTGATTGTGAATATCCCATTAGAATTACCTGTCCACCAAGGCTTGTCATTCATCCCTCCAGTCTGTGATTTAATATCTAGGATAATCGATTTACCATTTCAGTAGACACTAACTGCTCCAGCTTTTCTATTCTCCAAGAGTTGTCCAGAATAAGCTCTTTTACTTCCACTTTTTCATCTTGAGCATTCTCACCTTGAATATGGTATAGAGCTTCAGTTCCAGTTCAATTGTCAAACCAGAAATTAAAATTTACAGCTTTTATCTGTCATCATATTTAAGATTGTAATTCATCTCTGTGCATAGTTATTTCTTTCCACACATGTGATGCACACCTACTGGAAGCAAAGATGGGATGTTGCTTTTTCCAGTATTTGTTACTCATATAGGTAACCCACAGAGTCCAAGTAGATGTTCTGAAATTTCACCATAAGTTAGTCATTAAGACTTTATTGACTTCAATCAAGGATTTGAAACCTAAGTCTCCCTCTTCAACTGGGTAACACAACTTATCTCAAAAAATTCAGTACTTCCTTCTTTCCATACCAAAATTATCCCAGAAAAATCTGGCAAAAATTATGACTCCTTTTGAGGGACATAATGCTAATAGCAAATAAATAGGCATTGAAGACAATACATGCTTAATAAGTATCAGTTTTCCTCCAAAAATTAGGAATTTGTTATGCCAAAATTTAATTTTTCTGGATATTTTCTTAATGATATCTTCATAAAAGGAATTTCTCTTTCTTCCATAATAAATAGGACATCCCAAATATGTGAAAGAAAATTTTCGTTATCTAATCCCCGTCAACTTTCTGAGTCTAATAATGTATATTAAAGGAGTATTCTTATGCAAGTAGTATACACTTTTAGATTTGTTGATAAGCTAACCTGACACCCTTTCATATATATTCAAAACATGCATGATCTTGATAACAACACCCTTATCTCTAGAACAAAATAGGATAGTGTCATCTGCATAGGCTAGATGATTAATTTCTGAACTCCATTTTAGGGGCCTGTACGCTATGTAGTCCTTATCCCTATGCAAATTATTTATACTTCTGGACAACATCTCAGCAGCAATGACAAATAAAATAGGGTACAACGGATCACCTTACTTCACATCTTTGGAGGATTTAAAAAATCTATGGCTCTGACCATTTATGAGGATTGAGTACCAGTTATTAGAAACAAGCCTCCACACCATATCTATTATCATTTCTGAAAAATCAAAGGCCCGGAGGACTTTGGTTTAAAACATCCAATATACCCTATATCCTATTATATGCCTTAGCCATATCCAATTTTACCACCACATTGACATGCTTCTTTCTTTTGTTAATGTCTTGAATGATCTCTTCTGCTAAAAACACATTCTCCACAATATTCCTTCCCTTCACAAACCCTGATTGATCAGGTGAAACAATTTTTGGCAGCATCTCCACCATTCTCTCATGAAATACCCTAGAAATGATCTTGTTGACAAAACAACTAAGGCTAATGAGCCTTAAATCTGAACAAGTCTTGGAAAACTCCTTCTTAGGTAGAATGATCAAGTTTTTGTATGTGATAAATTTTGATAGTTTATGCCCACAGGAAAAAGCCTGGACCACCTTGGTCAAATCATCCCTTATAATGTCCCATATGTTTTAAAAGCATAATCCAAAGAAGCCAACCAGACCTACCACACTATCCCCATTTAAAGCTATAATGACCTGCTTCACCTCATATTTTGATGGTAACCTTGTCATTCTGTCATTATCAGCTTTAGAGATCAATTTTAGAATACATTCAATCATAGAAAAGTCTTGCACAATAGACTCTTCCATATGTTGATTGCTAAAATGACTGACAACTGCCTCTCCAAATGTTATTGTTAGAACTTAACACCTCTTCCCATTCTGTTATAATCTCAGCTAGATGCAACTTTATTCTCCTACCTTGAACAAAACAATGAAAAATTTTGGTATTCTTGTCCCCTAAGCAAACCACATCATACCAGACTTTTGCTTCTAGAACGCTTCTTCCAATTTGATGAACTTTTTTAATTCTGCTTCTGTTTTACTCAATTCAGGCCTATTCTCAGGAGACGAATCCACTTTCAATTGTGCCTCCTTTATTCTAATGATGTCCTCTAAAGTAGCTTTCTAAGTAAATATGTTGTCAAACTCATTCTTGTTCCACACTGCCAAAGCCCTTTTTACCCTTTTCAGTTTGGTGTGAAATTTCAGGAATACATCTCTAGTAAAATCAATTTTTCAATTCTGCTTTACCATATCAATAAACCCTTTATGCTTACACTAAAAACTGAGAAATTAAAATGGGTTTACAAAAATCTCCGCTGCTGAGTTATGGTACACATAAACTAGTGCATGGTTTGATCCCTGTCTAATAAGATGTTGAACTTCTGTTGATGGAAATATCTGTAGGAATGCAAACTTAACCAGTACTCTATCAAGCCTCTGGAAAATACATGTCTTATTTATCCTTCCATTTCACTACGTAAATTTACTACTAAAAAAATGAACTTCATTTAATCCACAATTGCTTATACATTGAGCAAAGTCCACAGCTTCCATCTGAGTGAACTCCAGACCCCCAATCTTTTCTTCTTTGTTCAGAATATCATTGAAGTCATCATCTACCATCCAAGAAGCACTTCCTACCTCAATGTTTTTCAGTTCTCCCATAATTTCAGTTGCTCCAAAGTAAAATATCTGGCATACATAGAAGACATAAAAAAAACCTTAATATTATACATGAACTTCATAGTAGTTTGTTGTATGGAGTCAATGGTAACTAAACCTTGCCATAAATTATTTCAAAAAATTCAAATTTTTTCGAAACAATTCACCATCATATTGTCAAACCCTAATCTTCTTCTATAATCATTTATATTTGATGGATCCTGAAAAGGTTCTACTAATGCAGAGAAAGAATATTGTTGCCTTCTATTTTGATCAATTAGCCTCCCAAAGGCGTTTTGAGTGTTAACTGATCAAATATTCCAATACAAGACTTTATCAATCATTGATTAAAACTTGTGGATTTCCCCTTATTGCTCCTTGTGCGAACCTGTAGAGGTATTATTGGCTTGCCCTTCTTCTTCGACTTCAAACTACTCGTATGCCTTGGAGATAAGTCACCTGCAATGGTGACATGCAAGATATTATATTCTATCCCTGCTTCCTCATGGTCCGTACTTTATTATCCACTATCCACTCCATTCACATTATCTGAGTCCCCTTTATTATCATTTTCACTTGTGCCAAGTGACTGAGCAAGTTTCCCATCTGGTGGCTGATCCTTCCTTCCATCATCTATATGACTATCTCTAGATGAGATTGCTGGATACACTTTGCTCACCATTTATAATCCCTTGGTGTATAGCATCGTCTTTCTCTATTGAAGTTTGTTATTGTGCATCATTCCTAACATCATCCTATATTTTAGAACCTATCTTTTGTATCCTATTAACAGATGGTGTGTGTGATTGAGCCACCAGTTTGTCATCAGACTTCCCTGTGAAAGGATGCTTATGTGTGCTTTGAAAAGTGTTCTCAACCCATGTTTTTGTGTCAATTTTAGTCTTAAGAGCATCCGTAGGGGCTGGATATTTGGATGAATCAATCTTATCTTTGTTTTGTCTTCCTCCTTATTTTGTGTGTCCCCAAGCTTATCATTTTTGTTTTGGACCCTAGCCAAACAGAGTTCACCTGTTCCGTCCATTATTATTTCTTTTCTTGTGCTCCTAAAATCCTTCTTCTTACTTCTCCTCAGTTATCCCAGCCTTAGGATCCCCCTCTACTTTGTCAGACTTCTTGTCCAATTCCTTAGGGGGCAGCGTCAGTTTCTGTCCCCTTCTCATTCTTTTCCTCCTTCAAGTCCTTATACAGCTCTGGATCTTTGACATAACATTGCTCTTCATTATGTCCTTGGATCATGCATGTGGTGCAATATTTTGGTAGGTAATCGTATTTTATCCGAATTCACTTATCAATTATTTCTTCGCTCGCTTTTCATATCCCAATTTTAATGTGTCTTGGGAATTTTCCCAACAGATCCACTTTCACCTTGACCCTAGTATAACTAGGCTTAGTCTGATCCTTTGTTGTCATATCCACTTGTAGAGGCTTTCCAACTGTAGCAGCTAGGGAGAAAACTACCTCCTCCCCAAAATTATTTAGGGGCAGTGATGGAGATGAGATCCATATTGTGACCGTCGATGTTTCTTTGTCAAATTTAAACATGGGATCCCACTTCAGAGTTCATATTGGGTAAGATCTACCCCACTGTGTGATGTAAAACGCAAGCTTCGACAACTAGTGAACATAATCCTCCAATAGTGTAGCCCTTATCACGATGTATCTATTGCTAAGCAATTCAATTTTACATTCTCCTTTTAATTCCCTTTGCTTTGGTATCAATTTTCATAGATCTTGGATCTCTTGTCATCCATATGAAAACTTTCCTACAACAGTATACTGGAGGCTTTCATTGATGATCATTTAATCAATCTCTAGTTGATCTCACACCACAATAGGTTCACCATGCAAGTAGGTTATGGGCTTCAAAGGAAGAATTTTGACTTTTGGGGGCTGTGGCTTCAGTAAACTGGCGTATGTCAATGCAGGCTGACCAGCCAGAAAAGGCTGGTCGTCGACCAGGGTGATCATGCTAGTGGCAGCAATCAACAATGATGCCGGCAGTAGGGTTTAGAGTCGAGAGCATTTTTCCTCTTTTCTAGTGAATTGTGTTTGTCTATGCACTTGATATGCTTGACTTTCTTCCAAATTATTTTTTAATCAATGTTCAAATGACAATTTAGGTTATTCTAACTCGCCATATTCATCCACCCTATCCCGAGTCTCAGTTAGATTCATAGTCCATGCCTCTTAATCCAAAGAGGGGAAACCCCATCATGCTGGCTTGGCAGGGAAGGAAGGCTATATCCAAAAAATCTTTTTCGCAGTTTGATTTGCACAAGCTCAATGTTTATGAATTATGATTTTATTATCATTGCTACTCTTCTTACTATGTTTAAAATGGGAACCCACTACCAATTAATTCAAATATAATAGCAATAAAAACTAGAGTTCATGTAGACTATTCAGAGGAGATATGCAAATCAATGATCTACTGTTTGGTTTTGGTTGGTGAGTTTTCTAATCAAATTTTAAAACGCCTTGAAAGGTTAAAAACTGTACCAATACCAAAGTAGCATCAATAGCGTTAGCTGAATTGTCAACTATCAACGTTACACCAAATTGAGTCAAACTACACCACCAAGTTAAGAGGAAAAGATACAATGATCGAAGACAATTATTTGGATAATTCTCTCCTTAAAAATCATGCAATTTTTTAGATTGAATTATACCCAGAAGTCATTTAATTATTTACTAGTATTGCAGAAAATGCACCTACTACCTGTTGCAACCTAATTTAATAAAGAAATTGTGATGGAGATTTCTAATTCTCCACGTTAGCCCTTTTGTTTCTTTATGTCTGATAGAGACTGTAATTACAGTAGATATTGATATTTAATGGTGACATCTTTTTCTATTTTTTCCAAACCAAGATGCAGAAGATCAGATATTTTAGTTACAGAAGTTGTAATTATGTTTTGTTAAGTAATTAAAATTTCACACCAAAAATAAATATATATGCACACATGTTTGGTATATTTATTGAAGATGGGGTAAATTTTACCAGCTGTTTCTGAATTTTAGATATTCAATGGCTATTTCTGGACATAATTTGATCAAATTAGTGAAGAAAAAATTATTTTTATTGGATAATTTTGGAAGTTTCTCATAATTTCAGGAAAAATCTATTATCGACCATGTATTTTTTAATGAATTGTTCAGTAAAAAATAATAGTTGTTAACTATTGATTTTGTACGAAGGTTAAAAAGTTCTAAATAATAAAAATGATTTTATCATATCATTTTTTAAATATAATAAATATAATATTTTAAAAATTATAATAAAAAAATAATTATGATTAATAATAAAAATAAATATAAACTAAATGTAAAATTATTTCTTAATTTTATAAAATAAATAATATTATTTTTATTATAATAAACAAATAAAAATAGAGAGTGGAAGTTAAGTACACCAGAAAGCCAGCCATTTAGTTTCTGCTAGTTCTGATATGAACTTTACAAACTTATCGTTTGTTACTATTTTTTTAAATAAATATACACAAATTTATTAATTATGTATACGGCGGCGGATGTGTTTAGATAATAAGATTCTTCTATTTTTTTTTATTCAAAAATTTTTAATTTGAGTTTGAGTTTTTAATCCTTTCTTCATAATTTTTGTAGGTCATTTGATTAAATTAAATTATAATATTATGTTTTTATATTATTTTTTTCTAATTTATTATCGGTCAAGATTTGGTTTATAGCTTCCATGTGATACTTTGTTATTTTAATCTCAATACTTTTTAATTTTAATTGTGAATTTGAATATATAAATTCTAAGCTTTGTTTTAAAAGAAAATCTTATATATTTGAAAAATACTTTAAAAAAATATTGTAAATATTATCTATATCTATATTTATATCTATATTTATATCTGTATCTATATCTATACTATAAAAAAGTGTAAAGACCTTTAGAAATATTATTTGAACTTTTTGTTATTTATCAAAAATCTTTTCATTAGATAAAACCATCTTTTCACTATTTTTTTTATTATTATTTAAACATATTAATAATATTGAGTTCTAGAATATATGGAAAGAAATGATAAAATTAATAAGGACTTCTAGTTATAGAAAGACTCCTAAATCTTTCTTATTTGATAAGACTTCTACTTCTTTCTTATTTTAATCAAGAAAGTACAATCGCTAAGGACAATTTAGTTTGTCGTGAGTTCTAATTAGTGATAACCTTTATAAATAAATAATTTATCAAAATTAGTGAATTATTTATCTTCTTATAAGTCCATAATTAAATTTAATTTTTCTCTGTAATGTTTGCTATTAAACGAGGTACACGTTTTGATCACGCGTAAAATACGTACATAAGACTAGTACTATATTAAAAGTGTGAAGGCTCTCAAAAATGCTATTTAAAATTATTGGCCCCATTAAAAATCATCTTTTCACCTTTTTTTAAATTATTATATTATTATAATAATATTAAATATTTACTAAAATTAATAAAGATATTAAAAAATTAAACCCTTCCCTAATTTAAAGCTTAAAATTCGTATAAGGGTAAAATTTGTATGACATTTTTTACTAGGTTCCCTTCTATATTTGAGGATGATAATTCTTAGTTTTTGTCACGATCCGATCCCAGTCATGATGGCGCCTGTAGATACCACCTACAAGCAAGCTAATTACCCAAGCCACTGGGTACCTCTCCTGGCTGTCTAGTCAAATCATAGCCAACACCACAATATAAATAATCGAAACCTACCAAGAACCTAGAAGTCAACTGTACATAGCTACTATAGACTTAAAATAAAATATACATATCAACATATATAACCAAAATGACCATCTACTAGTACAATCTAAACTACATATACAAGTTCAGTGTCTGAATACAAAGACGGTCATCAAAACAGAAGGAGACTGCAGAATATCTAGAGTTATTGATGCTCCCCAATGTTTCCTGAATCGCCTGTGAACCCCTAACTCCGCGATTGCAGCTAGTACCTGAACCTACGCCATGAGAAGATGCAAAAATGTAGGGGTGAGTATCGGTAACAGGTACCCAGTAGGCATCCTCGGTCGACCGAGTGAAGTACTGTAAATATAGAAGCCTCAAATATAAAGAACTGTAGTAAATGTAGCAAATCTGGACTCTGATCACGGAGTAAGCATGTTTGGAGAATCGCTAAACCCCAACTAAACCAATCCAAGTGGTGTGCAATGATATTAACTGATAAAACATGAGTAGGCCCAAACCAAAACTATCGTCGAACTAAGACATAGTATTGTACGCCGATGTAAGGCCCTAATATCTATGGCTACACGCTGACTAGGACCCCATAAACCCAGAAGGTACACCCATGCACAATCTAACTAATAGAATTACCACATAAATCACAAAATCACCATGGAACCTAACTCCCAATATTACATAATCTAGGGGTCAGCTATATGTGGGTGTAAGGCCCTAGTGTCTAAGCCTGGACGCCCCTTGAGCCCCCATAAGCCCAAAGGGTACATCCATGTACAATCGAGGTATGTATAGGTGTGTGAATCCACAAGAAATCAACCAGGTCCTTGACCCATCCAGTAACCAGCATCACACGAGGCCTCGAACCCCCTTCCTGACCTGGCCTCCGATCGGGGCAGTCAACCAGGGCCATATATGTATAACAGTGGGACGTATCCTTCGCGGGGAGAAGAATTCCCCTAACACAATCAGTAGGGCCTCAAACTAAAGAATAATTAACTGGGCCTCGAACAAGGGAATAGTCAACTGGTCCTCAAACCCAGGAATAGTCAATTGGGACTTGAACCAAAGAATAATCATCTGGGCCTCAAACACAAGAATAATCAACTGGTGCTTGGACCTAAGAATTGACATCCGCTACCGGGCATCTCAGTAGTGGTCACCACACTCGAACCATGGGGCATAATTCCTGGGTCTCAGACACTCGGACGTGACCATCGGAGCTCGAATACCGATGGGAAGCATCATTTAGGCTTGAGGTATCGAACATTCCCTCATTCAACTAATCTGTTTGGATCCGAAACTCCAAAGTCATATCATGCTCAGAGTGAATGTACGCGATGATACTCACAACATATATATACACCACACAATCCAGTCTATACATCGGTATGTCACCATCCCTCAGATAACACTAGCGAACCCCAACCTCAAATAATGATAGCAAATGCACAAGGACTAACAACTGTATACAGAAGTATATGACTCACAGACTAATGTAGGGTCATGCCCACCCAAAGCCAAATATAGCACGTTCCATTTAATCACGAGTACCTTGAGTAAATATGAGTTTCGAACCCAAGAAAATCAATCAGCGGTCCTAGCCCCGAATATGTATCACTAGGGTCTCAGACCCAAAATGTAACCAACTGGTACATCACAAGTATCTAGAATGACCAAGTCCAGTAGAGTCATATTCATACCAGAATAAGTCCAATGTACGACTGTATCATAGGTATCCCGAACAAATTATCCCATCGAAATCATATCTATACCAGATTCAATCCATAGTGTAGTATATAATCAACAATAGTTTCACAGCCAGCATATCTCAGTAACATTAGGCTACACATTCATATAAATAGGATTTAAGCCAGAATACATACTTGTCACAAGGCATTAGCCCATATCCATCCTTTACCAGGCCTTATCGTGGTTCTATAGTGCTAGAACTCAGCTACTATAGTGATCACAACTAGTACAATTCAGAACAACGACATGTATCCAAAATAATTGTAGTTACCCCATATGTTATGTACAATGACTATCCAGAAAGATAGGTGTTAAACATCATAGCAGTAAAAATGCATAGCAGGAAATATTACTAACAATCAGCCTCAAGACGTATACACATATCCTACTCAAGACTTTCAACCACAAACAACTCCCAATATACATGTATTTCAGCTCAGTCTAGAGGTAAGGAAAACCTAGCCTACCTGAAAGGTGAATCCATGTGTTCCAGATTAGTTCACATGAGTTTACCCTATCTGACCACCTCCAAATGTTGCTCAGCTGTTAAAATATAAATCATAATATAAACACGAATATTTTGACTGTAATATCTCGAGAAACGAAGAAGAATAGATCAATTGCGACTAAACGAAGAAAGTGGAGCCCACACCTAAAATATAAAATCAACTATCATAAAATGATTCTCACGTCACCCTGAGTATATAGCCAAAATTTGAGCTCAAAATGAGGCTCAGAATAATCAGAAATCACCCAAAAACAAATGACATTTCTTATCGAAAAGTAATATATATGTACTACAGCTTCTCGACTTAATTTCATAAAAATATCATCAAATTAACTGAATCTGAATATACCACGATGTAAGTCTTGATAAGTAGTATAATTTAGATTTAAATTTTACTTAATTTCGATAAGAAACGACCATGATATCACAACTCAAAATTTTCTAAAGAATTGTAACATAATCTGCAGCTATATTAATATTTTCGCACTGGATAAAGGTCTATCAATTAATTCTGACATTACCATGATGTGTTTCTCACGAAAACACACATAATAGACTAAAAGCTTACTAAAATCGAATTCAAAATGGATAAGAAATCACACATCGAAGTTTCTATAAACATACTAAAAATACAGCTGAAAAACAAGGATTTTTATCTCAAATGATGTGCCAAAATCAGTTTTCAGCACTTCCACGATGTTCTATTTAATTACACAAATTAGGCTTTTGAATCATCGAAATCGAATCAAACATGGGAGAGAAATCACGGCTCAAAATAGTATGTTCGTCACTTTCCTTTTCTGGAAATGTTTCCAGATATATATCACACTTTTCTTTTTCTTTTTCTTTTTTATTGCACCTTCTGCCATATGGTAGCTCATGGTTGGGCCACGTTACCCTTCACTTTTTAATTTTTAGCAACTGCTCAAACTTAACTCCGATGTTTCGACCTCATTCGAAGTGAGAAAAATATAATTTATATATGAAATCTAATCAAAAATGTCATTTTGAACTCAACGGTGAAGTCAAAATTTTCATTGGAGGTCACTTTATCCTAATATGGGTCCCACTTTTCAATATCAAAGTCTACAAAAGGGACCAAAATACACCCAAAAGTCTCGAGGATCAAATGAAAGATCCTCCTAGACCAAGCTCGATGTTTTGAATCCAATAGTGTGTTCAAAATTCCATTTTGGGGAACATTTACCAAAGATGTTGACTGAAGTCAATTATTAACCTGCTCCGACAGTTAAATTTGCAATACTCAATATAATTGCACCGAACATGCCTCTAGCCTAATTTGGCCATTCTGAAGGTGATGAAACCATCATAATTCCAATCTGAGGTCGTTTACTAAAACTTTTTCTGAAAATTCATTCACAATTATAATGTTACGTTTACCTCAAAAAGTCATATAAATGTCAAACATTTCATCCAATGATTAAACAATCTATGCCAATAAGTCATAATTAATTCACAATCACTATGCAAATACTCAGCTGATAAAATATTCGTAGGATCACCAAATGACATAGAGGGTCATTATAGTTTTTCTTTTCAAGTATAATTTCTTTTATGGGTAAGCTTCGTCAAGACAAGAAAAAAACTGCATTTACAATATTTTGAGGGTTATTCATTTTTTTTTAAGTTAGAGGTCAAACGTCTTCATAATTTACACTTTTGATTTTTTCTCTCCCTAGGACTTTTTTCTCCGATTTTCTTGGAACCAAAACCTAGCTTTCTGACTGCCGCCGACCACCGCTGCTAGTGGCTATGACCACTACGTCAATTGGTCAACCCCCCACTGGGGCTGATCAACCCACACAACCTAACCCTACTGGCACTAAATTGAACTATGCTGATGTGTTGAAGCCGCCAGCACCCATAGTGAAGCCAATTCCCATCAAGCCTGTGACATATCTTCATGGAGAGCCTAGAATAATATGGGAGGAAAAAGAGATAGAACAAATGATTATGAATGAAAACTTACAATACGCAGTTATTGGCGAGTTCTCATATGGATGGAGAGACATATAAAAATTGCGTAAGGATATTCCTAAACAATATGAACTTTGAGGAGAATGTAACATATGGGCATTGAGTGCTAGACATATTCTCATAAGGGCATCTTGTGTGGAGGACTATGTGAAACTTTTGTCCCAGTCGGCCTTCTACATTACGCAACAAAACTGGACATACATAATGAGAACTTTGAAATGGGACCCCTTGTTCAAATGGGAGGAGGAAACTACGATTGGAATTGCGTGGATCTCATTTGCAGCACTCCCCCCTAATTTCTTTGGCAAGAAGGTTGTTTTCTCACTTGCATCGGCAGTAGGAAAGCCATTGCAGATAGATATGATAAACAAAAATTAAACACGCCCAAGTTTTGCCTGTGTTAAGGTGGAGATTGATCTTCTAAAGAAATTTTCTAAGCGAATCAATACGGATTTTAGGAGAAAGTCTGAGGAGATTATTGAGAAATGGATTAACATCAATTACGATCATCTACCAAAGTACTGTAAAACATGCAAACTCCAGGGTCATAAAGAAGGATGCTATGTTTTGCACTGGAGTATACCAACAGAACAAGGATGATGTTGTGGAAACTGAGGATAAAGCAATAGGGCATAAGAAAGAGGAGGATAAGGAGGACAAACAACAAGGTGAGAAGGTACTGAAGAATAAAGATGAACAGAACAAAAAAAATAAGGTGGCAAAAGGGGAAGGGGAGACAGTTGCAGGAATGGAAGGCCAATCAAAAGCAGAAGGTGGTGGAAACTTCCAATTAATTCGTTGCATTAAAGGAGAATTCTGGTGATGATAAGAACAATGATAGGGGAAAGTCTTGAAAGAAACAAAAAATACTAAGCAGTGGGTAAATGAGAAATTTAGAACACAAAATAACAATAGACAACGGGAGATTAATGAGTATAAGAGGAAAGGGGTGGTCCCATAGGACAAAACAGGTGATGATAATGACCAACCCATCAATATTGAGGCTAATGGGGGGTAGAAGGGGAATTAAGCAAGACAAATTCACAGGATAAGGGAGATAGTGTAGAAGTAATTGAGAAAGTACCTGATGTTGGGCCCACCAATAAAGGCACAGATGCTAATACTGATAGTCAAATGTCAATATATAGGGCACCTGAAGAAGATAAAGAGAAGGTGGTTGATAGTGGAGGAGGAGACATGGTAGAGGAGTCATAAGATTTGCAGGATATATAAAATGAGACACAACTATACATGCAAAAAGATAAGGGACATGCAAGAGATGATGATTATAATGCAAATGTAACTGTTGTTGCAAAGGAAGGGTATCTATCACCTAAACAGGCCCAAGTACTGAGGAGCACAACCACAAAAGGGCAGTCTAGAGTCCCTTTACAAGTAAGAACAAGGAGTAGCGATAGAACTGACAATGAATTTCAATGATTGAGAAGATTATGTTTTGAAATATTAGATCTATTAAGTCTCAAAAGTCATTTAAGAGACTAATGTATTTAAACAGAAGAAATAGATACTCTTTCATAACAATTATGGAGCCTTTTCAACAAGTTAAAAAAATAGAGATATATAAAAGGATACTTGGATTTCATAATGCATATTGTAAGAGTTCGTCAAAGATATAGATATTTTGGAAGGAGGACTGGGTACAACAGGGAATCAGGGACACTGGTCAACAATTTACCATCAGATTCTCATGCAATTAGAATTTTTTTAGCCTCACATTAGTGTATGCCAGATGTCTTGCTGTTGAAAGGTTAGAGCTATAGGAGGAGCTGCAAAATACTGTAGCCACAATTCAGGATTTTTGGTTAGTTGGTGAGAACTTTAATGTTATTCTAACTGAAGAAGAGAAGCAAAGTGGAATGCCCTTCACCAATGCTGAGGGTCAAGACTTTGCAGATTGTGTTGTTGCCTGTGCATTGATAGACCTAAATGTTAGAGGTAGCTCCTAAACTTGGTGAAATGGGAGGGCTGGATAGGAATGTATATTTAAGAGACTAGACAGAATCCTGGTGAATCAGGAATTTCTACAAATCCTTCCCACAAGTGAAGTTCATCACTTGATCAGACAAGGTTTTGACCATGCCCCTCTACATGTGACATGCAATTCTCAAGCAGATCCTGTGCAGAGACCTTTAAAGTTTCTTAATTTCTAAAGTAAGACATCGTAGTTTTTTGCAAGTGATGAAGAAAAATTGGCTAATTGACTTTACTGGGACCCTTTTACTGAGTTTGCTGCTAAGATGAGAAACGTCAAAAAGGCTTTGGCTCAGTTGAGTAAGGAGACTTTTGGAGATGTCTTTAAAAGGGTGATGGATTTGGAAGCTCAAGTTCAGATGAAAGAAGCACAACTGGAGATTTTTCCAACTCCAGAGAGCCAAGAAGAGCTAAACAGCGTTACAACAGAGCTTAGAAGGCACTATCTTTTTGGAGAAGATTTTTGATGATAAAAGGCTGGGATGAGATGATTTGAAGAAGGGGACATAAATACAATGTTTTTACACCCATATGTTAATGGAAGAAGGAAAAAACTAAATATTTTAGAAATTCACACTGAGCAGGGGGATATTATTACTATGGGGGAAAATACTGGGGTAGAGGCTGTTGGTTTTTTTTGAAAAATAGTTCAGGCAAGAAGGGGTGGCTATAGACTATGGCATGTTAGACTGTATTCCTACTCTAATCACTGAGTCACAAAATATGGAGCTCACCAAGGTGTCAGACATTGATGAGGTGAAGAGGATTGTTCTTCTGATGAATGGTGATAGTGCGTGTGATCCTAATGGCTTCTCTTGGGTTTTTTATCAGCATTGCGGGGATATTATTGGGGAGGATGTCACTATAATGATTAAAGCATTTTTTGTGGTTTCACCCTTCCTAAGGCTTTACCCATACTAATTTGGTCTTGATCCCTAAGAAAGAGAATGTTAAGCATATGGGGGATCTCTGACCTATTAGTTTGAGTAACTTTGTTAATAGGATCTTCTCCAGGCTCTTATTAGAGATAATGTCTAGTATTATTCGACTTATAATTTTTCTAATCAAACTGAATTTGTTAAAGGAAGGAACATTTTTTAAAATGTCCTTCTAGCTCAGGAGATCATAAGGGACATTAATAAGAGGAATAAAAATCATAATGTGGTGGTCAAATTATATATGTACAAAGCCTATGATAAGGTCTCATGAATTTTTATAACGAAGGTATTGAAAAAGTTTGAATTTTCTGAAACCTTGATAGACTTAGTATGGAGGCTTTTGAGTAATAACTAGTACTATGTGCTGGTGAACGGGCAGTCATATATATTTTTCTAGTCTAATAGGGGGTTAAACAAGGGGATCCATTATCTCCCATATTGTTTATTATTACAGCTAAAGTAATGACTAGAAGTCTCAACAAATTGTTTCAAGATGATAGATTTGTGGGCTATGGTTTACCTAAGTGGAGCCCTCGAATAAATCATCTTTCATATGTTGATGACACCATAATTTTTGGGTTGGGTGACGGTTCAATGAAGAGAGTAATGACTGTATTGTGTCAGTATGAACAGATTTCTGTGCAACTGATAAATAAATACAAAAATTTTTTCTATTTGCATGAAGGTACTCCTATTTGGATTGGTATAAGGGTGAGAAAGCTAACAGGCATAAAGATGGGTAATTTTCCATTATATATCTGGGATGCCCTATTTTTTATGCTAGAAAGAATGTTTCTCATTTTGAGGAACTGTTGAGAAAGATTAGAAGAAGAATTAGGGGTTGGCACAATAAATTCCTATCATTTAGGGGTAAGTATATATTGATTAAGCATGTGTTGCAATCTATACCCATCTATTTACTTGCAGTAATGAGCCCACCCAAAAAAATGATTAATCAAATTCATCAAATTTTTGCATCTTTTTTCTAGAGTAAAGCTGGGGGAGGGGGGGCAAAGGAAAACACTAGGTAAAGTGGGAGGATCTTTGTCTACCAAAGGAAGAAGGGGGATTAGGACTCAGATCTTTGCATGATATTCTAAAGGTTATGTTTGCAAAACTATACTGGATCTTTAGAACTTCCACAACCTCAACATGAAGTCGCTCTATGTGGAATAAACATTGTAAGAAAGATTACCCAAGTATTGCTAAATCTCATGGGGGTTCACAGATATGGAAGAAAATGGTGAATATAAGGGAGAAAGTTGAGCATGAAATTTGGTGGCAATTACAGGCTGAGAATTCTAATTTTTGGTTGGATAATTGAACACAACAAAGAGCAATATATTTTACAGAAGAACGTGGAGGAAAATATGATTGGGATGTTAAAGACTTTATTAGTGAAGAGGGATGGGATGTACAGAAAATGCAGAATATTATATCATTGAAGATGGTGGAGCATATTACACCAGACATTATCCTTGACATTGGACAAAGAGTCAGTGACTGCCCAATGTGGATGCTAAGTAGTGATGGCCAGTTTAATACCAAATCTACTTTTGAACTAATAAGAGAAAAAGGACATAAGAGGTATTGGGTAGACTGTATATGGATTAAAGGATTGCCTTTCAAAATCAGTTTTGTCATATGGAGGTGTTGGAAAAAGAGGATACCAACTAATAATAATTTACAAAGAATGCATATAAGTGTGGTATCAAGATGTCATTGTTGTGAAGAATATCAACAAGAGATCATGTCTCATCTTTTTCTAATCTCTTTCATAGCCCAAAAGCTATGGAAGTTCTTTGCTTCTTGTGCAAGTCTATATATTGATGAAATGCAGCTAAATCAAAACATATAGACATGGTGAGGGAAGCAGACTAATCCAAAGCTGGAGGTGATATTCAAGATAGTCCCAATAGTGATAATGTGGGAACTATGGAAGAAGAGAAATGCTAGAAGGTATGGTAAAGAAGTAAGTTTTCATAGACTCATGGAGCAATGTCTGCAGATAATATATATGTTTGTGAGGAATAGGTTGCTATGGATACACTGTCCAAGGGACTGGCCTAGCATGTTGAGCATAATGCAGAACTACAAACCAAGATTGTATTGCCAGCAAATGATTTGGAACCTTCCTGAGGAGGGATGGCTAAAGTGCAATACAGATGGTGCATGTAAAGGGAATCCATGACAAAGTTCTTACGCTTTTTGCATAAGAAACAATCTTGGAAACCTTTTGTATGCAGAAGCAAAGGTGTTGGGGGAGTTGACTAATATGGAATGTGAGGTTAGAGCTATAGTACAGGGATTGAGATATTATTACAACACTGATAGAGACAAGGCCATTATAGAGACTGACTCTGGGAGCTACAGAAGATGATCTACAAAGAATGGAAGGTCATCCCTTAAAAGGTAAAAACAGAAATAGAGGAGATACAAAAACTAATGGAAAATAAGACAGTCAAAGTAGCACATTCATATGAGAAAGCCAATCAACTAGATGACACATTGGCAAACCTAGCTTTAGATGGGAACGGGGTCATACAGTATCAACATTTTCAGGATATGCGTAGCATATGCAGGAAACTTATCAACATGGATAAAAGTCAAGTCCCATCCTTGAAGATTAAAATAAGAAAGATCAATAATCAGGGGAGGGGCAGTCATACGAAATAAACAACAAACCAGTAACAATCTCACATACAAGAGGCAATACTATGGGCAACATTCAAGATTGTGGTTTGTAGAAATACAGGAGAGATGAGTAGCATAACTATACAGTTTACTGGGTTTTCACAGTCTACACTACTTACAATACGAGCTAATACTTACACAAAATGGACTGTAAAAAATAACAAAAATATACTATGAAAATTCACAAAATTAGGTGCCTCAAATAATGATCTTTACAGGCTCATCAGCACAACATGCTAAGAAGAAGGTTCCTTGTCAGCATCCCTATATCTGTAAGGAAAGGACCAAGTGGCTAGTGAGAACATCAAGGCAATAACCAGACAGAGGGAGGCAAGATTACTCATCGAATATGGATGAAGAATGTGAGCTTGATCCCTTGCTTAGAAGAGATGCGGATGACAACAGATCTAACCATAAATGGAGGACACAAGATAAGAAAAAAATTCAAATGAAGGTACAGAGAAGGGAGACAAAAAGATAATGATGCTTACCCTTAGTGAAGGCTAGACGTACATTGGATGACACATCGCAATGGGATCGGAGACCATGGAGGAGAAGAACAACAATGAACAGGAATTTTCACACGGTTAACATTACGAAGGTTTTGAAAATTTCTAGGAAAAGAGTAGATGAGTGGACTAGTGCGGTAACTATAGTGTACTTAATAGGGTGGGCCGATTGTAAAGGGTTGAGATGTATTGAGCTTTCCTATTTTGTATACAAACCATGTAAAATGTTATTCTACTTTTAAATAAAATGAGTAATTAAACTCAAAAATTTATTTATTTTTTTTTGAAAAAGAGGATTATCCTTTTTTAATAAAATGACTTGGCCTCTTGGATTAAAAAACAAAAAGATTAGGATCTCAACAAACATGTGGTGGCCATTGATATAGGTCTAATAGTTCTTACTATATATGATGGAATTTTAATTAATCAAGTATTCATATTTTTTAAAAAAAGATTTAAAAGAGAATAATAAGAAATTACAATTGCTCTTTATTAAAAAAGACTATACAATAAATAAAATAAATTATTTGCTACTTTTCTAAAATAATTGTCATTTCAATGTCGGATTTTAAAATTAATTAAAATTATAATTGTCGTTTAAATTTAGGATTTTAAAATTAATTAAAGTCATAATTATTAATAAGAGGTAAGAATTCCTAATACTTAGTAATTTTAAATTGACAAGAAAACGTCCTAAAGTTTTCGAAGCTACACTCCTTTTTCGTTTTGACTTTCGATGCATTTGTTTTTTTTTCTACATTCTTTTGATTAAATTTTCTTGCTCCTTAATTGCTAAAACTATTTAGCCCAAACATCTATTTTATTGTCATTTGTTACTTTTGCGCTAATTTTGTTTTTCGTGTATATCATTTTATTTGATTGATGTTAGATATATTTATAAATTCTTGTATGTACTTTTATTGATTGACATGAAAAATACATGCAAAATATATATTTTAAATTAATAATTTATTAAATATTTAAAAAATATATAAAAAATTATAATTAAAAATACTTTTTTTTGACTTTTGAAATCTAATAATACTACATAAATTGAAATGAAAAAAATGCATACAATACTCAATTCTCATCGAATATTTTCTTTTTTCCCTTTCCTTGTGTCGGGCCACTTCCACCTCCCCAGAGAAATGAACCTTTTGATTTTATACTATTAGTCATAGATGTATTTTTTTTAATATTCATTTAATCTAAATTTTAATTATAAGTCATAACTCATAACATAATAGGATTATTTTGAATTAATCTGATATTATGTTACAAGTCATAAATGATTGTATATTCTTTTTCTTTCATCATCTTTATTGTTTCAATTATATATTTTTTTCTCTCATTTTTATTGCTTCAAAGTAATGAATTATACGTGTTTTGCACATATGCATTGCGTTAATTAATAATAAATATATATAAAAAATTATTTTGCTTACAATATATTGTTAAGTACAAAGATTTAAAAAAAAATTTAAGAAAAAAATATATTTAAAAGAAACATGATAATTTGCCATCATATTAATAATTAAGGAGCAACACTAAATACAATGAACAAAACTTTGACATCAATATCAAAAATCAAGATTGTATTGATGTTAATATACGAATACACATTAGGAAAACTCATTAGGAATCGTACGTAAATATACTATATATTAAGAAAATATTTACTATCTATAATAATAATATTTTTTTTGAACACTACAATAAATTTATAAATTTATAATGTACAATTTAGATACATATATAAAAAACTATTTCTAAAGCATATACAATGCAAATATATAAACATATATAATGCAAACATATATAACACGATATGAGTAATTGTGGATAGGATGACTAAATCATTTCACTTCTTGGTAGTTAAGACGATTAACATTGCAGAAAATAATGTTAAAGTGTATATTAGTGAGATTGTGAGGTTGCATGGGGTTCCCTTGTCTATCATCTCAGACAGAGGAGTTCAATTCACATCTCAATTTTGGAGATCTTTCCAAAAAGGACTGGGCTCAAAGATGAATCTTAGAATGCACATCCCCAGATAGCCAGGTAGAGTGCACCGTTAGACCTTGGAAAATATGTTGAGAGCGTGTGTCCTTGGCTTCAAAGATAATTGGGATAATCATCTATCTCTTATGAAATTTAAATATAATAATTATTATCATGCAAGTATTCAAATGTCTCTCTAAGAAGCCTTGTATGAGAGGAGATGTAGGGTGATTTGAAGATGGTGAAGCCAAATTAATTAGGCCTGGTCTTGTTCATCTACCTATGAACAAGGTTAAGGTCATTAGAGAGAGGTTGAGGAGTACCTAGAGCTGTCAGAAATCTTACACTAACATGAGAAGAAGAGATTTAGAGTTTAAGGTGAATGATTGAGTATACTTGAAAGTGCCACCCACAAAGGTGTTATGAGATTTGGGTAGAAGGAAAAGTTGAGTCCTCAATACATTGGTTCTTACCAGATAGTGAGAAGGATTGGTAATGTAGTTTATGAATTGGAGTTACCTTATAAATGAGTCGCTATTCATTTGGTGTTTCATATCTCGATATTGAAGAAGTGCTTGGAAGATTCTTCATCGGTAGTTTCTTTTGATATTATTGGAATTAAAGATAGTATGTCCTATGAGGAGATTCCAGTTCAAATTCTTGGTCGTCAGGTTTGCGCATTGAGGACGAAAGAGGTAGCCTCAGTTAAAATCCTATGGAGAAATCAATTTATTGAGGAAGCCACATGGGAAGTTAAGGAAGATATGAAGGCTACATAAACGCATCTATTCGTGCCAAATGATGAGAACGTTGAAGGTAATGTCCTTACCTTTGATATTAATTTATCTATCTTTGAGTTGATTGTTGATTGTCTAGAGAGTTTGATTGGTTGTTTGAATGTGTCTTGATAGTCATTCGTGTCTCAATTCCATCTCTAGTTACTCATCATCTGAGGACGAATGATTTCAAGGAAAAAATAATGCTACACCCTAAAAAAGTACCAAAATATCTATGGATGCAAGATTTTCCACACAAAGTATCATTCCAAACTTTTTGGGTAAATCCAAGGCCGAAATTATGATCAACATGAAAAATAAAGTGAGACAGTGGTTCCCATCTAATTTTAGGCTAATTGAATAAAAAAATAACTTTTCAGAGTGAAAATCGTAGAACTAAAAAAGTGAGAGACCACTTCACATCGTGGAGGTGCCTTGAAATAGGTAAAAAATAAATAAATCAATTTTTGACAGTCTCAGATGGTTATCAAAAGTTTTAATTAAATTTAAAAAAAAGAACTAAAATGAACCCCTCAGCGAGACGTGGAGAGGGTCCATCTTAATTCAAACTCGTGCAATTTTAATAAGGGGCATTTCAAACTTTTTTTCACTCCTCCTATACTTAATCCACGATTGATATGGGCTATTTTAAACCTTAAAAAGATTTCTAAACTCATTCCTAAGTTTTTTTATGCACTCTGACTAATGACATGGGCTAAAGAGAGAAGAAGAGGCTAGGGTTCAAGGAATTCAAGTAAACTTGTTGTGTATTGATTATTCGATCTTCATCTCAAGTATGTAAGGCTAACCTAAAACATAAAATTATTCTTTCACATGCCCCTAAGATTTTTTATAGGTTGATAGTGAATGAACTGAATCTCTATGAAGGTTTTCTTGAGAATTTTCTTGTATAATATATCTTTTACTTAATATTACATAATAAATGTTCTTATATACTTGTGTCTTGTGTTGACACCAATTTTGACCTTCCAAATATAAATTAATTAGTGAACTTCTTGAATTTTTCAATGATTTGAACTAATTCTTCGAAAAAAAGCAAAAAAAAATTTTTTGAGTAATTTTTAAATATTATATACTTTATACATGTTTCAGAATTATTATGTATTCAATTATTACATGTTTTAATTTTTCAAAAGTCTTTCCAAAGGATTTTTTAATCTTTTTTTAATTATGAATTATTTTTTAATTAGTTGAGTTAATTATTTTATTTTGCTAATTTTAAAAATCTCTTTAATTAATTAATATTAAATTAGTCTTATAGCCAACTTGATTAGTTAACTCAATTCGGCTATTTAAAATTTCAATATGACTGAAATTGTTATATTAGTGTGGTCGAATCTTCATTAGTATTTTCCTATCCTCAAACTCATTTTTTCAGACCAATTTAATCATTTTTTGGACCAATTCCTTGGCCCAATTAACCTTAAACTCGGCCCAACCTTTTCATTCATCTTACAACAATACAATACAACCAACTAAAAATTATAAAAATATGCAACTTACATTTATATAATTTTATATAATTTCTACTCTTTTAAAAAATCATAAAAATTTCTTAAATGATACAATGTAACAATTATTGATATAAATTCCATTATTTACTTTTTCATGTATCATAATTAAAATCCCTTAATACTCGTATGTTTTCTACATGTATCACGAATTTTATTTTTTTGTATAAAAAAAATGAAATTTTTGATAATTTTGAAAAAAATAGATATTAATGGAAATTATGTCTTAAAAATATGATATTTATAGAGAAAATTTCATATATATACAATAAAAAAGTTTGTTTTCATAAAATATAGTCCACTTTTCGTTTACATAAAAATAGCCAAAATCAGCCCAATTACTATGTCAAAAATTGACCCAACTATTAAGATCAGGATCAGACCTTGCCATAGGCCCAATTACATTGCTGGCATAGCTATTTTTCTTTCTTAAACTAAAAATCGGCCTAGCTATTTTTTTCTTCTTTTCTTTTTCTTTTTCTTTCTTATTTTCTCTTCCTCTCCAACACTTGATTTATTTTTAAAAAAATAAACTTATTTTTTTAATTATTTTTTACTAGATTTTCTAAAATAAAAAACATCTTTTAAGAACTCTTTCCAATATTTTTTTATTATGTATATGTAATATACTGATATTATATAAATACTTATGTGATGTATATATATTGTATTGATATTATATAAATGCATATAAACTTGTATTAATATTGTATAAATAGTTATGTAATATATTGACATTGTATGAAATTGTGTATTAGCATATATTAATATTATAAAAATAGTGTATAAATGTGTATCAATATTATATAAATTATATATAAATATGTATCAATATTATATAACTAGGTAGGTAATGTTTCTTTTTTTTTTTTAAAAAAAAAAAAAGAAATCTTTTACTTGTTTTCATATATTTTATAAGGCAACATTATTTTTTATTTTAAAAAAATATTTTTATTTTATTACAGTTTAAAAAAAATTATTTTTTCAAAAGAAAATCATGTTTCTTTTCATGTAGAAATTATGTACAATCATATATCAATATTATATAAATAATTTATAAACGTGTATCAATATCGTATAAATTGTATACAAATGTGTGTCGATATTATATAAATAGGTATGGAATGTACTGACATGATATAAAATGATGCACAATCGTGTATCAATATTGTATAAATAATTATGTAATGTATTGATGTCGATATTTATTTGACCATCACACATTCCCATCTTAATAAAATTAAAGAATAAACAAGAAATAATAAAATGACCAAAAAATTTCACAAAAAGTGAAATAATTAAAAAAAAATCTTTTTTAAATAGAGGAAATTAAAAAAATTAAAATATTGTCATTTTTTTAAAAAAAATCAATGTAATATAGCACAACTAAAAAAATAAAAAAAATTATTTAAATAATCAAAATGAAAAAGACCAAGTGGCCAACCAAATACAGTCAAATTGTGAGCCAAAAAGAACAAACAAACAAAAAAGAATATCTAAAAAAAAAAAAAAGAAAATGGCCAAAGCTACAAAAAGAAAGGAAAAAAAAGAGTGAATGAAAGGCCAATGATCCATAAAAAAAGGGATCGAATGTCCAAAATTGTACCAAATAGTTCAAAAGCCAGTCCAATGACTATTTTAAGCAATTAAAAAAAGTTAATTATTTTTTGTGTAAATATTTTTTCTCAATAATTTATGAATGTAATTATCCCAATTTTATATATATACAAAAAGATAAAAAGTCTATCCAAAAAATAGCACATGCTTTTTATTTACAAAAAAACCCCAAAAAAATAACTCAAGATAGCTCAAATAAGTCCAAAACTATTAAGTCTGTTTTCCACAAATCAACCCAATGCTAAAATTTTTACCCTGTTTTTTCTCTTTTTTTGAACATTTTTTTTTTATAAAAAATATTTTATTTTTATTTTGCGGTGGTTTATTATATTAAAAGAAATTCTTTTTTCAAAAATAAAACTTTTTCATGTAGTTTTTGGACAACATTATTTTTTACTAAAAAATATTTTATTTTTATTTTGTTATGACTTTTTATATATATAAAGTAAAAATTTCAAATAAAATTTTTTTATTTATTTTTTTCATGTATCGATTCTATCTTCAAGTGTATAAATGTATATCAATATTGTACAGATAGTTATGTAATAACACAACATTGTATAAATTATGTATAACCATGTTCCAATATTATATAAGTAGTATGTAAATGTATATCAATATTGTATAAATTGTATACAAATATGTGTCGATATTATATATATATATATATGACTATTATGCATTCCCCTCTTAATGAATAAAAATAAACAAGACATAATAAAATGACATAAATATTTATTTTTCACAAAATAAGTGAAATGATATCAAAAGGGAAAAAAACTTCTTAAAAAATAACAACAAAAAAATTTGTAGAAATAATTATATAATATATCTATATTGTTATTTATTTGACTATCATGCATTCCCACCTTATAAAATAAAAAGAATAAACAAGAAATAATAAATGACCAAAAAAATAAGTGAAATATTTTATTTAAAAAAGTGTAAATTAAAAAATTTATAAAATAATTACATTTTAAAAAATTAATTTAACACAGCATAACTAAAAAATAAAAAGAAATTATTAAAAAATCAGAAAGAAAAAGGTTAAATAAATAGAGTCAAACTCTTAGACAAAAAAAAAATATTAAAAAAATCAGAAAGAAAAAGGCTAAACAAAAAGAAAAAGCAAAAAAAAATTTTAAAAAAGCAAAAAATAAAAAAGAGAGAAAGAGAAGGCCGAATGGCCACAGAAGGAAAAGTAAAGAACAAAAAGAAAAAAATGAATAAATAGCCAAAAGAGCAATTTTAAGTAAGTAAAAACTTCTTCACACATCACTTTGAAAATAATTATTACATATTTTAAATATAATATTTTATAATTCCAACTTTTGACATTTAAATTTCAAGTTCTAATATTAGAAGATTTACTTCTATTTTTAATATATATATAAAAGGATTTAGTTACATCTTCCATAATAATGTTCTACTACAATTAAGGAATTTGTTATTATTGAAATATACAACTTTCTTCCATTGTGTCAATCAGTCATAATTTTCTCCTCATCTCATTTTTTCATACAAGTTTGCCTATGCAAGTGAATGTCTCCATCTTCCTTTTATTCCTTGTACAGTCTGCCATTAAGGAAAAAAAATAAGAAAATTAGTTGTAATCAAGAAGGTCACAATAGAAAGGAGTTTTCGAAGTACCCCTCTTCACAAAATTAGTTTTGTTTCAGTTTGTTTTATTTCTGTTTTTCTTCCTGTTAAGATATTGCAAAGAGATGTTTTTTTTTTTAAATTTTCTAATAAATTTTCTATTTAAAATTACATTTATGTTCTTTTGTTTGAATAAAGTAAACCTTGATTTTGGATTGATTTAAAATGTTATTAATTTGAGTATTGTATGCATGTGTGTCTTGTATATATAATGTTATAAATATCTTTAGTTGTTAATGTTGTTCATGTGTGTGTGTATATATATATATATATATTTTTTTATTTATGTTAGAACTCGTAAGTCCTCAATTGGTTCAATTTAGCAAAGTTTGAGATCAAATGTAAATTTAATTTTAAGGGTGGTCTTTAAGATTTAAAATTTTGAGTGGGGTCATGTGTGTGGCATTTTTTGATTGGTCCAAGAGGGGACTT
>JAOTQJ010156228.1:0-72811 GCA_025642045.1 Solanum sejunctum | reverse complement strand
AAAGCCAGACAATTGATGACATTGAAAAACCCACAGTGTCTCAGAAGACAAATGTTGCAGATCAGATGCCAGAAGCAGCAATAAAATCATTCATGAGAAATGGTGATATTATTCCAGAAGATATGCAGAAGTAGAAGACAATGAGGAAAGTAACAGTGCTAAGCAGGGGGAGCCACAATCCCATCTGGCAAACGTTCCAGGACCATCACAAGGCCAAGATTATGGTGGATCCCCTCAAATTGTTCTAGAAGTTCGTAGATCTGAATGAGGTCGGATTCCATCGAGAAGATATCTAGAATTTGAGTATCTTCTACTTACGAAATATGGAGAACCAGAGATTTTCCATGGAGCAGTATCTCATAAGGACAAAGAAAAGTGGTTTCTCACAATGCAGGATGAAATAGAGTCTCTGCAGAAAAATCAAACTTACGAGATCGTAGAACTTTCACAAGGAAAAAAGGCACTGAAAAATAAATAGGTGTTTAAGCTGAAAAAGGATGACAGTGAAAAAGTGGTGAAATACAAAGCACGACTTGTAGTCAAAGGATTTCAATAGAAAAAAGGTATTGACTTTGACGAGATATTTTCACCAGTAGTCAAGATGACTTCAATTAGAGTCATACTTGGAATGGTCGCAAGTATGAACTTGGAGCTTGAACAGATGGATGTGAAGACAACTTTTATTCACGGAGACTTAGAGGAAGAAATCTACATGGAGCAGCCGGAAGGTTTTGAGGTTTTGGGAGATAACCTCGTATGAAAGCTAAAGAAAAGCTTGTACAATCTGAAGCGGGCACCTAGGCAGTGGTACAAGAAGTTTGACTCATGCATGGCGAGTCAAGGGTACAAGAAAACTTCAACGGATGAATGTGTTTACGTTCAGAAGTTTTCTGATGGAAATTTTGTTGCTCTTTTACTATATGTAGACAATATTCTGATAGTAAGAAAAGATGCAACGAAGATCAACCAATTGAAGAAGGAACTCTCTAAGGTTTTTGATACAAAAGACTTAGAACCGGCTTAACAAATATTGGGAATGCAGATCACCCGAGACAGGAAGAACTAAAGGTTATGGCTATCTCAGAAAAAATATATTGAATGAGTGCTTGCACGATTCAACATTAACAATACCAAATTAGTTAGCATTCCATTAGTCAACCATTTCAAGTTGAGCAAGAGATCGTGTCCCTCATCCAAGGAAGAGATTGCGGAGATGTCGTCTGTACCATATTCTTCAGCAGTCGGAAGTCTGATGTATGCAATGCTGTGTACAAGGCCAGATATTGCTCACGCAGTGGGAAGGCTGAGTCATTTTCTCTCCAACCCCTGGAAAGAGCATTGGGAGGCAGTAAAGTGGATATTCAGGTACCTTAAGGGTACAATAAAATTATGTCTTTGATACGGGGGAGTTGATCCAATCTTGAGGGCTATACAGATACAGATATGGCCAGAGATCTTGATAGTAGAAAATCTACTTTAGAATTCATTTACATTTTTGCAAGAGGAGCTGTTTCATGGCAGTGAAGACTACAAAAGTGTGTTGCTTTATCCACAACTGATGTAGAATACATTGCTGCCGAGAAAGCTGGACAAGAGATGTTGTGGTTAAAGCGTTATCTCCAAGAATTTGAAATCAAGGAAAAGGAATATAAGGTACATTGCGGACAGTCAAAGTGCTTTGGATTTGAGAAAGAACTCCATGTACTATTCTCGTACAAAATATATTGATATTCGATATCATTGGATACACAGGTAATGGATCGACAACTGTTGAGACTAGTGAAGATCCATACGAAGGGGAATCCAGTTGACATGTTGACAAAAGTGGTGACTCGAGAGAAGTTAGAGCTATACAAAGATATAGCTAGGATGCTTGTTCCGAATATGGATGGAGGGGGAAAATTGAAGAATTCGAGCCACCATTGTTGAATAGCCACCATCGTTGAACCTGTCAGCCACCATTGTTGAACTTGCCATTGTTGAATATTATACCCCTTGTGATGTCATCAATGACATCTATGGGGGTTTAATTTTCCCTATAAAAGGAGTTGCTGAGCTCCTCCAAAAACACTACAAAAAAAAAAAAAATACCAAGAAAGAGTGTTAGAAAAGTGTGAGTTTGAGAGTTGTTTTGTAATCTATTCTTGTGAGTAATAGAAGAAATTTTTCTCTCAAATTCGTGTTTACCAATGTTTTATTATTCTCCTGGGCTTCAACATCTACCCCCAGATACGCAGGGTTAAAAACTTCCATTTGATCCTGTCGCACTCCTGGATTTTCATTCTCAAGTTTAGTCCAATATATATTGCACGAGCATTGTGGCTCTATGCTAGCAGCATGCTATGTTATAGTGTCATCAGAAGCTCAGCTTTATACGTTTTTCGCTCTTGTTCAATTCATTCCAAGCACTTTAGTTGGTTTTGTCCAAGATTAATTAATTAATTTCGTTTTTTTCTTTCATCTCACAAAAATCAATCATCATAATTACTATTCAAAAAATGTGAGATAAATAATCACTAATGCTATATATCTTAGGTCAAACATACAATCAAATGAATTATACTTATTTTTCCTATTTTGATTAACAAAATCATTTACATTTTCTTACAAAATTTATTCTGCTTCAAAAAATTTAACATGCCAAACATTGAATAATAACAACCCGTTGTGACCTTTTATTTTTACAGGACCATCGACTAGCCCAAAAAAATTACAGAAATAACAAACACTAATAAAGAGGAATCACCAACTTCAAGTACCTGATCCTGCTAGAGATTGACCCACAAAAACAAAATTAAGTTATTTTTTTTTGGTTAATTATATATTTCCAGCCTAAATAAGAACTTTTTTTTTTCTGAATTTTTAATCCGGCGTTTGATATTTATATTAAAGTCCAACTAATTTAAATTTATTTCAGTAGACAGGGCAATTAATTGAATTTTTTTTTCATATCCAAAGCTTAAACTCGAAATATCTAATTATAAGTGAAGAAACTACAACCCTGATATTGATTTAAATGGCATGTACAAGATCAATTTGGGCAACTTTCGGACCGAGTTAGCTTGTTTGAACTCCAATTAATTGAGAAAAAATAATTTGTGGTCCAGAATATGTCTCATTTGTTCAGTATGGTCATAAAGTAAAATGGTTTGAAACTAATGGAGATAGCTAAAGCCAAATGTTTCAAATAAATTAACAGTACCAAATTAAAAGGACTGAATGTGGACTTCACGTCTAAACTTGGTAATCATATTACATATTTGTGAAAATATCTCTCATGTGAAATTTTAATAGGTATGTTATTATTGTTATTTGGAAATATCTCTCATTCTACTAAGAAAAAAGATTGAAGCAAAATCAAAGATGAGAACGATTCTTAAGAATAACCAATCAAGCAAAATCAAAGATGAGAACGAATCTTAACAAGAACCAATCAATAGTATATCCTAAGAAAACACTCTTTAAGGTTCAAACTACGGGTTCATTTGGTAGAGCGTATTAGCAAAAGTAATGTATGCATTAATTTGATATATTAATAGCACTAGGTTTGATACACTTTTTCATGCTATGTATAACTAAGGTATGTATTACTAATACCATAGATTTTTAGGTATTAGTAATGCAAGAGAATATAATACATGCATTAGTATGGTTAAAGAGTTAATCTCAAAACCTTTTTTTTTTACATCTTTTCTACCATAAATATATGTGTAGGACATTTTTGTAAATAATATTTTTTGCTATGCGTGCTATTTGGGTTTAAGTAATAAGTGTGAATTGGGAAATGAAGGTTGAAAGAATAAGAAAAATATGGGGGGTAACCAAGTAAAGGAAAATAAAGAGTTATTTCTCGTTCATCGGTAAAATAGAGTAAAATTTTTTTCTTTATTTTAGAAAACACTTCTCTAACTCTTAAAGAGTCAAGTAGAGAGGATCTCCTCGTATCATCATCGTCGTCGCTCGGCCTTGATCTCGGCTACGAGCAAATGATGTGATTGATAAATCTTTTGGATAAAATTTATTTAACCAATCTCAAAATTTTCTTTTTTTGATATTTCCTTTTGTGAATTATTAATTTATTACTTAATTCGTAAATTATATATTATTTAAATTATTTTATGAATTATTTATTAATTAAATTAATATGCGCAATTAGTTTAACTAATTTTTAAATTTTACACGGAACTGTTCTTTCAAAATAGACATGTTTGTTCCCCCAAAAATATCATACCTGTTCGTAACAGATGAGACTGTTCTGAACAGGTAAATTCGCACCCAACACCGCCTATAAACGGAGGTCCTTAATTTTTCTTCTTCTACATATATTTTTCTTATAACATAATTCGAGTCTATGCGAATACATTGTTGGTTCTTTGAGTTCGCTGAAAATCACAAGAGTTTGAGGTACCACAACTTTTGTGATTGTTAATCTGTTTTATCCTGAGAGAAAATAATTCACAAATCTCGGGTACAGTGAGGAGATTAAATTCCTTAAGGACACACAGTAAATTCTGTGGAATTAGATTGTTGAACGTATTTTCCTTTAGATTTTGTTTTCTGCATTGCTATTAAAGTATAGGGTTAACAATTTTTAATACATCAAACCAAACAATGCATAAAATATTCTATGTATAATTAGTACAAGTATAACTAATACATGCATTACTAATACAAATATTATCAATACACTTTATTTAATATTGTTCTGATGCATCGTAGCAAACAACCCTTTAAGGATTTACTTATCCAGTGATTCAGGCATAACTAAAGTGTTGTATAAAACGTGATAAATTTCTTTGGTAATTCACTATAACAATGAATTACTAATTACCTACATTGTAATATCTTGTTATAATTGTACTAATGTGTTACTAGATTTTTTCTTTTTTCTTTTGGATTTCCCAGTTTTTGCTGTCCAGAAGAGGGACTAGTTTTTTTTTTTGGTTCCCAGTACTCAATGTGTGGAGCTCGGATGAAGCACTGGAGGGCCCACAGACTTTAACAAAGTATATTGATGTACAAGCTTTTTTTTCTAAATGATTCTTTTTATTGAGAATATTCATACAATTATATTTCTCCAAAATGCACTTACAATGAAAACCCACAGAAAACTACTCAGTTTGGAAAAAGAAAATTAATATTAGTTCAATTCATAAAATATTATCCAATTTAGTCAAGTGGCTATTTGTATTGTTGTGATGGCTTCGCGTCATCGTCGCTTTTCCAATTCAAAATGCTTCCTATAGTTATTCAATAGAGTAAAAACAGATCTGTTTCGAAAACGAAGAAGATGAGCAAGATCACTACGAAGAAACTTGGAGCTTGGACTTAAAAAAATTAATATCCCTGATTGTGATTTGTTTCGATAGTTGTTAGTGGATTATGCCGTAAATATCTTAGCAAGTTCTTATTGGTGTAATATACGATAAATATAATAAATTATAGTTAAAAAAAATTAAATTTGAATAAAAATTTATTCAGGCTATTGCACGGATATTTCGCTTTCTTTAAGGAGATTCAAGCCCACTGCGTTATAATCTACATTAATCCAACAGTACATCTCTTAAATTTGGCTCCCCCCCAGAATACATCAGCCCAACAATATTGTATGATCCAACAACTCCGGATTAGTTGAAGAGTCCAAAACTTCAAAAAAAGAATACCTTCCTTCAACATTTAATTACTCTCTTTTATATAATGAATATAGTTAAAGACTTACAATATTTTTCTTGTCTCAACTCTCTCTTTCACTACTACACAAATCACCACATTACAATACTTATCCACAGTTCACATTTTTCTTTAACACCCAACACATTACGGCCTTGTGCTATCCCGATTTTCATGAGTCTATTTGAGAACAAATCCATTCTCATATAGAGCAGGCTACTTTCACACTCACATAGGTAGAATCTATCAAGGGTGCTCCTATAATTTGTCACCCCACTCGTACGAGATACAAACTTTTATTAAGAGTTCATAGACTCAACCTTCACAAATCATTATAGGTTAAATGTGCTCACATCATAGGAATTGAGTAAAAAATTAATGTTAGTGCATTTCACAACAAGTTATCATATAATTAATTTTTCCATTGAACCTAGTTATAGGATCTCTAGTCCCTAAATTGTGTTTTCTCATATATGACTCAAGGTTTATAGGCTTCAATTTCCTCCCCGTCGATGTGCTTCAGACCATTTATGTTGCTAAGGCATTCGTCTATGAAACTGCAAGATTTAACACAATTAGTAAATGGTATGCCACTGATCAATAAGATCTCACAATATTGTGTTTTTTCTTTAAGGGTCTAAATTTATCATTACAATAACGATTTTGTACTCTACCAAAATGTTGGCACTATCACAAGTAATCAAAATGAGAAAAAATAATTTCTCAAAATAAAGTTTTTTGACATACTAAAATCAATTCACTTTTTCACTAGTTGAAGTTATTTTTTTTTTACTTCAATCTCCATGGTAGAGTTAGCAAATGATATAATTTGCTTATCTCATTCCCACAAATATCATCAAATTTTCTCATCCAATTTGCTTGTATCCATTGAGTACTTTTACTGCAAACAAGATCAAATTAAGTTGTTAGTCACATATCTCATATTTTTAATTATATTAGCAAGCTCCCTTTTCTTCTTTGTCACATTATTTTCACAAAATTGAATCAAAGGAATGATAAGAAAAAAAATGTTGAGTAGCCATATTGATATGAACTATTTGGTTGAGATAAATTTCATTCTTGTAATGAAAAATATCATAAAACATGTGATAGAATTTTTTCTTATCAAGTTACATTATGTTGAGAAAATTATGAAAGACAACTTTGTTGACTATGTAAGACTTGCAACTCCTTTTGTTTCAATTATATAAAAATAGTGTGGGAAAAAAAAGGGAAGCTTGCTAATCTAATTAAAAATCTGAGATATGTGACTGACAACTTAATTTGATTGCATTTGCAATAAAAGGTACAAGCAAACTGGATAAAAAAATTTGGTGATATTTGTGGGGATGAGAAAAACAAATTATATCATTTGCTAACTCTATCATGGAGGTTGAAGTAAAAAAGGAAAAACTTCAACTAGTGAAAAAGTGAATTGATTTTATTATATCAAACACTTTATTTTGAGAAATTAATTTTTCTCATTTTGATGAATTGTAATAGCACCAATATTATTGTACAAAATCATTATTGTAACGATAAATTCAAACCTTCAAAGAGAAAATACAATATTGTGAGATCTTATTGATCAGTAGTATTACCATTTACTAATTGTGTTAAATTTTTCAGATTCATAGGCTAAGGCCTTAGCAAGATAAAGGATCTAAAACACATCGAAGGGGATGAGATTGAATCCTATATATCCTAAGTCATATATGAGGAAACTCAACGTGGGAACTAAAGATTCTATAACCAGGTTCAATGGGGAAAATGAATAATATGATGACTTGTTGTGAAATGCACTAACATTAATTTTTATTCAAGCCCTATGATGTGAGTATATTTATCCTATAATGATTTGTGAAGATTGATTCCATGAACTCTTAATGAAAGTTTGTATATCGTATGAGTAGTTTGTCAAATTATAGGAGCACCCTTGACAGATTTCACCTATGTGAGTGCCAAAGTAGGCCTCTTTCTATGAGAATGGGCTTACTCTAAAAAATACTCATGAAAATCGAGATAGCACAAAGTCGTAATGTGTTGACTATTAAAGTTTATGTCAACACCTTAGTTATTGTGTGTAAGTAATAATATTTTATTTCCCTTAAGCAGTCATAGTTCAAGTCTGAGACCATTACTAACTCTGAAGTAAAGATTATTGTTTTACTAAATAAAGGTTCAAAACAAGACACACCTCATTAGGCATAATACTCTACCTTCAACTAAATTGGTGAAGAATTCTCTTATTTTAATATTAAAATGAGTAGAAAAATGTTGGTGTATATGTATTTTATTGTTAAAATAAAATATTAAGTGCATATGTTAGTGGTATAAATTATGGTAGAAATGATTATTTGTTCTTGTAACTTATATGACTATTGGTTCTTGTAACTCTTATAGTCATTAGTTTCTCGTAAATCATATAATCACTAAGCTATGTTCTATCTCATTATGCCTTGCAACTCATGTAATCTCCAAGGCATAATTTGCTTATTCATTTACCTACATTACTATTAACATTAATCCTATTCAAGATAAAGATGAATTCTCACCTATGAATAGTGATGTTTCTTCCTTTGTGAAGTGTGCAATATGGAGAGAAAAATATAAGTGTAGATGAATATTGTAGTGTATAATGAAGTTAGTGTGGTGAAAGAGAGAATTGAGACAAAGAAAACAAATTTTCTAAGTCTTCAACTATATTCACTATATACAAAAGAGAGTATTTATATGTTGAAGGAAGGTATTCTTTTTGTAGAGCTTTAGACTCTTCAACTAATCTAAGGTTGTTTGAGTAGTACAACGTTATTGGGCTGTTGTATCCTAGAGGGAACAAGTAATGTATATTACTGCCAGATCAGTGTAGATTATGCCACAGTGGGCTAGAATATTTTTCTTGTCTCTTTGAATATCCCCATCTTTTTATTTTTTTTAAATCTCTTTTATAAAATATTTTCAAAAAATTTTAAACTCCACCCGCTCCTTCTTAAAAAAATTAACTTATTGAACTTATTCTTTTTGAACTTTCTCTCTCTTAAATTTCTCTCTCTCTCGCTTGATCCAAATGCAAGTTGACAGGCAACTGTAAATCACCATTGCTTTCGTCAATGATGACAAAGCTGCCGTTATCGATGACACGAAGCCACCACTACTGACTATGATGAAATCGCCACTGTCGACAACCACGAAGCTGCTGTTGATATCTTTGATACACATTTGCAGAAGATTCTTTTTTCTGTCTTCCTTTCTACGAACACATCTTCTTCAAGTCTATCCAAACTTTTGGTTATTATTTTCATTTTCTCTGACAAGATCATATATGTCAATCTAGGGCTTTTCGACGAAATTGTACATCTCGCGGATGATTTCTTTCTCTGGTAAAATCATGTCCTGGTGAACTTTGATGGCTCTCCATTCTTTAGTTAAAGATTTTGGAAATCACAATACCTTCCAGTCAACATTTCGAGTACAATAGGCTCCTTCGACTAGATATTTCTTTTTCTGCAAGGATCAATTTTTCAATGATGTATACAAATTTCAACAACATGCAAGACCTTTGTTATTTTTTGGACTGACATTCCAGATGATATCTTTCAAATCCCTTGTTATTTTTGTTGCATTTACCCTTTACCTGTAATACCCCTTATGTACTTCAAAAATGCCCTACAGTGTAATTCTCGAATATCTCAAAATTCGTGCATGATTTCAAAAATTCGACTTCATATTCTTATTCGGGGGGCAAAATTGTATAGAAAAAGGGTGATCCTAGATTTTTAGAAGACCCACAGCAAAAAATTATTTTCACAATAGGAACCAAAAAGAATGTGAGTTCGCGACCAGCCCACGATGCGGATTGGGCAAAGATCAGTCCAATTTTCCCTCGAAGATAGGCCCGCATCGCATCTGGGGTGCGATCAGTTCATTTTGTTCCTTAATTTTTTGGTTTCATTCAAGGGTATTTGGGTAATAACCCAATGCCCATTTAGATGGGAATCTTTCATCTTTTGAACCATTCCATGCCCTAAATTTCTCATAAACACTCTCAAAATCCTCTCAATTCATCATCAAATCCTCAATTCCATCCCAAGAATCTCAAGAACTTGCTTTGAATTTCAAGAACCTAACTCAAGCCTTAAGTCCTCCTCCAAGTTTCTTGAAGAAACTCCAAGGTCTATGTATGTGTGTCTTCATCCATAGGTCCTTTCACCCATGGAGCCCAATTCTCTCTTTTATGAAATTTCATGCTTTCAAGGTTGGATTTCTCATGGGTATTTACTATTATTACTTCTATGCATGAAATATGTTGAAAACTAGTTGCTTATTGGACTATTGATGCATGGGATTCTATCAAGAAATGAGATTATATTATGTTTATAATGCTAAAGCTTTGTATACCATAATATATTTAAATACTTGCAAAGATTATGAATTTTTGAGTGGTTTTCATGACACCCAAGATGGGCATTTTACTATAATATTGGTGGATTGATTTGAATGACTTTAAAATGAATTCATTTTACTCTTTCATGTTCTATACTCTTGAATTGCATGATTTTAAGCATATGTATATACACCCACCATGTTTGGCTAATTGACATAACAAGTATTCTTATGTTGATGAAAGATTATTACATGATATACAAGACAAGCATAATATGATAATTATAGGCTCCCAAGCATGTATTAAACTCATGAAAGGTTTTTATGATTTACAAGAATTATGTTGAGCCCTGATTCTATATTCTTACCCTCTTGTGAGCAAATAATATCTATATGAGGGAGCCAACATGATATCTATTTACCCTCATGCACAAATTAAGCTGACCAAAAGGGGGCAAGCATGTTACAATCTTTTCTCTCATGTGAAATGCAATGCCTACTAGAAATGGTCAAGTCTATGCATTATTTTTACCCTCTAGTATAAGATATATGGCCATTTAGGGATCAAGTATGTGAATCAGCTACTCATGTCATGTTATCATGTCTTTACTGCTATGATTAAATTTATGATTATTTCAAATATTCTATGGGATTAGACTTAGCACCGATTGAGGCTTAAGGTGGGGGATCGACTTAATGGATCCATATATAAAGTCTTGGTCTCTTAACTATGTTCCACCATATGTTTATATTACTTCCCTAAATGGGCTTTACTAGTGGATCCATCTAGGATAAGTTACCCACAATGTGAGGTCAAGTATGGTTTACATTGGCAAGTAGTCAACTCCTTTTCCGATGGGAGACATGCATCAAGATTCCAAGTATTAGCTTGCTTGGTCTTATATATTAGTTAAGGTCTCCTACCACATGTGTATATTATGTTGTGCAAGTAGATTATCTACATGCATATTTTATTCACACATTGATCATATATGTTATATTGAACTTATATCTATTGATTATGTTTATGCATCTTGAATATTATGGCTTATGTCGTTGTTGCATTGCACCCCATATACTTTGTACATTTTAAGTACTAACACATACTTTTTACCTACATGATCTTACCATGTAGGGATTGGAGTTCTTATTGATCCTCCTCCTCCACATGGCTAGACGGATTCTTGAAGGCAACTATTGGTGAGTTCTCCATGCCGGAGACAATATTCCACTTTGCTTTCTTGCTTTTGTTAAAACTTGTCTTATTTTTTTTAATACTTATCTTTAAGGGTGGGCCGGGAGATGTCTTAGCCCCCGCTCATCTAAAGTAGAGGTGTTGTTGGGTATGAATTTCATGTATTGAGCTTGACTCCTATTTTATCTACGTTATTATGAAAGACTTTCCTTAGTACCTTATTTCCCTCTATGCTCTTTTATGTTGATGATCAGATGGAAGTCTCGAGTCCTTACTCCCTTTAAACCTTTTTTGTTTCTTGTCGTTGTCTTAATTTCTTTCGCAACTAACAATGTGTAAATGATATGGTAAGAGGCTTGTTTGGGATCCATTCGGGTTCCTCATTTGTCATATCACATCTAGACCCTAGGATTGGGTTGTGACATTACCTGCTTAGTATCTTGTTGCCAGTTTTATTATTCTTTCTCACTAATATATATTTGTCTTTACATTGTTATTTTTCATTATATCTACCCTTTACCTACTTTGTATCTTAGTTCCATTTACATACTTGTTTGTAGTTCTTTCTTCCTGATATATATTTGCCTTTAATGTGTTTTATCTTGTGATGAGTGATGTACTGTCCAAATACAACACATTTGGTGCCTAAAACAAGGGATTTTGTGTGTTCTCAATGCGATTTTTTTGGTTTTTATGTGTTTAGTGTTTGTTTTTGCAGAAAATAATGGTTTACTTAATCTTCGGAAAAGTAGTAATTTTTGTTGAATATGAGGACCTACGAGACCCACTACGAGTCGTAGCCCAAGCTACGAGTCGTAGGGGATGACCATAGTGATTAACAATTTCCAAAATCAACATCAGTGAAGTTGAAGTTTAGCCATATGAGCCTAGGGTATGAGTCGTAGATCAGACCACAACTCATAGTATTGATCTTAGTAGTTAAATCCAAAATGTCAAGTACTGACTATGAAAGCCCGATTATAATGTATAGGTCACCTTACGAGTTATACCTACGAGCCGTAACTACTGTCGACTTCTCTTATTTATTATAAGGTCTTTTTTATAAATAGTATAATATTATGAGTTAGGGTTTTTAGAGGGAATAGATTGTAGAGAATAGGATATCTTTTCTAGAAAGAACTTTTTAGGGTTTTAAAGTAGACACTTAGAGTTTCATTTTGAAGATCTAATTTGGGGATTGGGATCACTTGTAATTTAACTTCATTATTCAAGCATGTGAATCCAAAAATCAAGGTAGTTTATTATTCTTCATTTCCTTTGGATAATCTCTCTCAACTATGTATATTTTATTTACTGTTTGTGATTTTGCCCAAGCTATGAGTAGCTAAACCTCTACAACATAGGATTGTGGGAACTATGAGTAGCATTATTTTCCTTTTTTTGATTGGGTATTTGCATGTGTTATACATTTTCCTTCGGATTGCTTTTTATTTGGTGGTGGCCAATATTAAACCCTGCCTAGTGTCGCGATCTCGACCAAGGTAGTGATGAATAGGAAAAGAAAATGGGTGATAGGATTTGATTGATAAGTTCTTATCTAATCAACCAAATCGAACCAAGGAGAGGTTGATTGGGATAATAGGTAACTTGTTAGTTGGCATACCATGGTTGCCGACCAAACGTCGTGGTGAAATTCGAACTTCACCTTTACCAAAGGGCTGAAAGAACCTAAGTTACCATCCTGCATGCAATGTCCTGATTGAGTTTATGTTATCTGGGGTATTTGAGTTACTGAATCATGGGGAACATAATTCCCAAGTTGATCCTCAAATTGATTTGTTAGTCTAGATTTTGAGGTTATTTCACTCCAATTTACAAACCCCCCTTTTTAGAGAATATAGTTGATTGGTACTTGAAATGATTATTGGTGAGTCAATTTGGTCAAGCCTTGTATTCCCTATGGATTCAACCCTAGCCTTTGGATAGGTTTATACTTGATAGCGACCATTTTACTGTTGGAGCATGTACATCAAATTTATAGCGCTGTTGTCGGGAAATACGACTATGTTTTGACTTGATTTAACTAGTGGTTAATTCAAGCATTGACTTCTAAATTTTCTTGTATTTTGCTTTTGGTTTTGTTTTTGTTGTTTAGTTTCTATTGTAGGGAGTTCATGTTTGTTGCCCAACAAAAAGAGCCAATGCAATTCGGTAGTTCCAATTAACTTGGTGATCCACCGAATTATAAGGATAATGACCCAAGAAAATGAGGACATCACGATTGATGAAGCTATGGAGCGAAATGATAAAGATGTGGGTGGAGATAAAAACCCACCTCAAAGGAAGAATAGGCCACACCATAGGGCTTTCAATAAAAATGCATATGAATGGAGCCAATATAGGTTAAACCCTATGGCTATGGATGTTGCAGAAGCTATAGTGTTGTCACAAATACCGACCAACAAAAATTTCACTGTGTCTAGTGGTCTTCTACAAATGATTCAAAATTATAGGTTGTTTACGGGGCTAGCTTCGGAGGATCCACATAGTCATCTACATAATATTACATTTGTTTGTAAGAGTGTGATGGATACATAAAATCTTTCGATGGATGTTCTTGGTATATGAGTGTTCCCTTTATCCTTGACTTGAAATGCAGCAATGTGGTTATTAGAACTACCACAAAGTTCGATCACTAGTTGAGCCGAGTTACAAAGAGCATTTTTAGAGAAATATTTTTCAAGGTTCAAAAAGCTTAAGCTCAAATATTAAATAAGCAATTTTGAGCAATTGCCAGGAAATTTGATTAGTACGACATGGGGGAGGTTCACCAAGTTCTTGAGGATGGTTCTGGATCACAAAATCATTGATGATGCCTTAGTGGAGATCTTTTATTGGTCTCTTGACGAGAACAATCAAGCTTGTGTTGATACCATCATGGGAGGCATGTTCTTAGATCAAACTTTTGCATGGATCACCGAGAGAATGGAGCAAGTGGTCAAGACAAATAGAGCATGGGGTCAATAGGAGAGAGATAGCAAAAAGAATTCATATGCGGTGAACGTGAGTTCAAAGCAAAGTAAAATTAAACAAGAGATCATGCAAGAGCTTGCCTAACTCCGAATAAGTATGGACTTGGTATTGAAGCAAAACCAAGGGAAAGTTCATGCGATGGTTCACCAACCTCCAAGGTCACCCATGTATTAAGAGGTTATTATTATTATGAGGATGCTTGCTTTGTGAGCAATCAAGCGATGGGTTTTTGAAATAATGCTCGAGGGTCCAATTTGGACTATTGGCAGCAAGGTTTCAAAAATTAAGGTCAGAACTACAATAGATAGGGTGTGTATAGAGATAACTAAGGAGGTTATTTTGAAAGAGAAAGAGTACTAGATGCTGAGTGGGGGCAAAGAGATAGATATAGGAATGGTCCCTTTGTGCCTCCCTATAATCGTGGCTCTAAGATTAAGGAAATGTTTGATAAGTTGTTGAAGAAGGTCGACCATCAAGATGAGACATTGAAAGTGATGAGATCAGATATTTCTAGTATCAACCAAAAGATAGAATCTCCTGCGGTGGCCATCAAACAATTGAAGCAACAATTTGATCAAGTGTCTTCTCAATTGAAACAACACCAAAAGGGCACTTTGCCAAGTAATATGGTACAAAATCAAAAGAATGATGGCCATTGTATGGCTATTATGACACAAAGTGGGAAGAGCATCGTAGATATTCTAATGCCGATGGTTATTGATGAAGGTTGTAAAAAGGGTATTAATGATAAGGTCGAGGTTGAGGAAGAAGGTTTGGATAGTAATGGGATGCAAAGTGAATGTAAAGGATCATAGAAGTACCGAGAGTATCACAAGACCTCCACCTCCTTTCCCTTAAAGACTCAAAAAAAGAAGGATGGTAAATTCAAACACTTCCTTTCTATGTTGAAGCAATTGTCTATTAACATCCCTTTTCTCGAGGCATTGGAGAAGATACCCAGGTATACCAAATATATGGAGGATTTGGTAATGAAAAAGCGCATGATGAGTTAAAAGCTTTCGCAAGAGATCCAATAGTGTAGTGCCATTATGATCAAATGCCTAGTCCAAAAGGGGGAAGACCCACTACATTCACTATTCCTTGTACCATTGGTGATGTAGAGTGAGCAAGGGCATTGTGTGACTTAGGAGCAAGTATAATTTTTATGCCTCTTGCCATCTTCAAAAAGTTTGGTCTTGGTTCTCGTACTCCCATAAGGATGCGGTTACTCATGACAGATAGAATAATCAAGAACCTGGAGGGATCCTTTTTGATGTATTGGTAAAAGTAGATAGGTTTATCTTTCCAGCAAATTTTGTGATTCTTGACTGTGAGGTGGATTTTGAGGTACCTATTATTTTGGGGAGGCCATTCTTGTCCACCGGGAGAGCCTTGGTGTACATGGATTTCGGTCAACTCAGGTTCAAGGTCAATGATGCAGAGGTTGTTTTTGATATCCGCCAGCCAATGAAGCACTAGGATGAACTCAAAAGCGAGGTGTGGGCCATTGATGAATTCTGATGATTGATGATGACTAAGTCATGCCACGATATTAAACATAACACTTCTAGAGAGCCAAGTACATTTCATGTTTTTGGCTTGCTTTGAGATTATTTTAATTGTTTCATTTCTAAGTAGTAGATTGATTGTTGCTTTGATTTTGAAAATATTAGATCAATTGTATTTGTGGGATAATGGTGTATTTGGAGATGTTGGTTTATAGGTGTTAAGGAAGTGCTGGAAGTTTGAAGAAAATAACATTTGAAGTAGCCTCTACAACCAAGCCTACCAGCTGTAGTGCATACTACGACTCGTTGTCATGCCTCATAGAGAGTAACAACGATAATCTTAAAGTTGGCAGTCCTACTACGAGCTAACTTTATGACTTGTAGTCCAAGCGACGAGTCGTAAATGAGGTTTGTTGTCTCAAGTATGGTTTCAAAATTTTTTTAAGTATTGAGTGACCTACGAAACCATGACCTACGTGTCATAGTTAGACCTATGACACATAGTCGGGGTTTCGTAGACCTAACTTACAGAATTTTCAAAGTCAGCCCAGTTTGTTACATAAGGGCTCAAAATTCATTTTAACTGCAATTTCCAAAACCTAACCCATGAATTTTATTCCCAAACATTACCCTTAGTGTCCTGATTGTTTTTTTGGCATACCACGTCATTTTTCGGCTAAGCTAAGTGCCTAGGATTTGGGATTCCCCTTCTTCTTCTTATTTCGTTCAATTATAAATCTTCTTTAGAGGTATGATTCTTGGTTAAATTTCACACATAAACTTTAGTGTCTTTTGAAATTCTTGGATTATCGTGTGTTTGAAATTAGTATTGAGAGTAGCCATGGGAATTTTATGTGTTGAATGAAAATTAGGGTTGTTGTCATTTGGAATTCCTAGAGCTTGTCCCTAATTATGAAATGTCACTTGTTGTTTGATTGTGATGACCATGTTTTGCCATGTTTTTGTCGATCATCTATTTGAAATAAGTATGTTATGGTTAATTAATTGATTTTTTCATGGTGGAACAAAATTTTGTTGTGGGTTATGTTTATCTTGTTGAAGATGAGGGTTTGAGAATTTACCCTTGACGTTGTAGAATTAATTCCATGAACTTCCATGTTTTTTGCAAGTAATTTTGTTCAATGTTCTGGGATTAATGATTATTGGAAAGTCTTGAATATATTGGGAAGTTGATGATTGATTGTTTGTTATGGAAATTACTTTTGGGTTAATTTTTGATTGGTTTGATATCCTGGGGTAATGGGTGTATTGGCATGTTTGATTTTTTATTGTCGAAAAGTGCTTTGAATGTTGTTTGATCTTTGTTGTTATTGATTGTGGTTCATCTGGTGAAGTTATAGGGACCTCAAGTACTAGATGTCCCCTGCTATAAGGGCCTCCTAAGACCCAAAACTACAGGAAATAGTTGCCTCTCGTAGGGGAAAATAGTGACCCAAGGATTCTTAACATTCACCATACGAACCCAACTATGGGTCGTAATGTCCACTACAAGTCGTAGTGAGGTCTCATACTCTTGCCTTATTATTTAATTTGAATACTGAAAATTAGTACGAGCCCATTCTATGACCCATAGTCATGACTAAGAGTCATAATTGAGCTTTGTACTAAGGTTTAGTAGGAGCTGATGCTAGGCACTTATAGACTACGAGGCCATAATATGACTCATAGTCCACCCTATGAGTCATACGTGTGCCTTGTACCTGCAACTCCAACTGGTACAATGTTCAATTTTGTTGTTTATTTTCCTATTATTTTTGTTCTTCCTATTCTTTGATCAATTTTTATGTTTTTTTAGGATAACTTGGGGCTCATTGTTGGGTTGTGATGTTAATTTCATGTACAATGGCCCTAAAAAATAGAAATACAGTAATCCAGGCCTTCAATAGTAGGCTGAGGGACGAGACACAGATGAGGAATAGTCAGAAGGCTTAACTGAAGATCCCAATGTCCGGATTGACTCTAAGACTCAGAGGCCTCATACTGGAGCTCAAACTACACGGAACACAATGGAAGTTGAAAGTGCCTCCCAATCTGATAAGGAGGCAAACATGGATTGGTCTGAGTCTGATGAGGTGCCTTAGGACATAGGATCAACTTAGTCCTTAATCTACCCATCCTTTTCTACTTATGATTCACAACATCACCAATGGGGAGTTGTGTGTATGGAGGCTATCTACCGGCTGGGGTTAGAGTCTAAGGGCCACGGTAAGCCTGTGAGGCCATTCTATAAGGAGACCAAATTAGTTGATTCTGGGCTAAACCATGTCATTGAGTTGGTAGCCGAGATATATAGGCATGGGCTACAGTGGCTGATAGAGAAGCTGCGCAAGTACGCCGCCTTCTAGTCCGAGTGTTCAATCATCATGGGTGGTAGGATGCGATGATCCACCAATCAATCAAGGGATTTGTACCTTGATAAACTATAAACTCTATAATGATGGTATCTTCTTGAACATATATTATGTTTTATGTAAGTATGATTTACTTCAAGCATCTTCAATGTATTCCACATTGCTATATGCTACTCATTGGGTATGCTTATGCATTTTGTTTATGATGCTTATATCTTGTTGCATAGCATCCTACATAGTTATTACGTTCAAATATACTAACACATATTCTATCCCTACGTGATATCACAATGTAGGAACTGGAGCTCCACTTGAGCATCTTGCTCCACGTGGCTAGTATAAATTCTCTCAAGCTAGTTGGTGAGTCTTCCATTCTGTGGAAAATGTCTATGATCTCATGCTATGTACTAAGACTATCTTTCTTTTCCGTATGCATTGACCATGAGGGTGAGCTCGGTTGCTTTTCTTGGCCCTCGCTCTTATCTATGTAGTAGAGGTGTTGTTGGATATATTATGTATTGAGCTTTGACTCACTTTTTGTTATGCTTATGTTATGAAAGTATCCCTTTAGCTATTTTCCTCTTATTTCTACTCTTATTATGTTATTTTATTGCTTCCGTGATCAATAATGCATAATGATATGTTAAGAGGCTTGTTTGGGGTCCCTTTGGGTTCACCATTTGCCGTGTCACGTATAGGACCTAGGCTTGGGTTATGACAAACTTGGTATCAGAGCACTAGGTTGTTAATGGTCCTCGCCATCTAACACACCACGTCAATTAGAGTCTTGTTTATGGTTATGTTGTGCACCACAACTATGAGCTAGACGCTATGAGGCGTTTTAAAAAATATTTCCCTTCTTCATGTTCTAAGTCGTGTTATAGAGTTTAAGGAAGGTTTTTCCCTCCTAACGATTGTTCTTTGCTATGCTAGATCATACCTAACTATGAGAAAGGATAACCTGCACTCTCGAGGAACAACTGACCCATGTTGAGTTCCGAGATGTTCTCACTTTGCTAGCATAGTAGATAATTGGCAATGTTCATGCTCTAATAAGAAAGCAATCGTTGTCAGTAATTAACCTAATAGGAGGTTAGGGTCAAATCTACAGGGAATATGGGGCTTGACTATATAGATCCACTACCAAACATTTCAAGCATCGATTATTAAAATCTCTAAATGGGTGGGTTTTCTTTGTAATTCAAGAACAATAATAAAAACTAAACTAACAACGCGGGAAGACACTCAAATTTAGGGACAACTCAGGAATTGTGTTCCTCATGATTCATTGGCTCAATTACCCTAGACAACATAACCCTAATTGAGATTTCACATGCAGGATGGTAACTTAGTTCTTACAACCCTCTTGTGAAGGTGAAGGTCAAATTTAACCATGGCGCGTGGTTGGCAACCATGGTGTGCCAACTAACTATTACCCATTGTCCTAGTCAACCTCCCCCTAGTCAGGTTTGGTTGATTAGATGTTAATGCATCAATCAAATCATGTCATTTACTTTCCTTTTCCTATTCGTCACTACCTCGGTCGGGATCGTGATAGTAGGCGGGGTTTGGTGTTGGCCACCACCAAACAACAATCAAGATGAAGGAAAATAAATAATACATGCAAAACCCCAATCAAAGAAGTGCACATAGTCTATGTTATTTCAAGTCAATAAATCATGGTTCCCACAACCCCAAGTTTTGGGTGCTTAACTACTCATGGCTAAGCCAAAATCAATAATAGTGTAGATAGAAGATATAGTTAGGAGTTTACCCAATACAATGAAGAACAAGAACACCACAAGATGCAAACCATAAGCTTGAATTAATGGAGAATGAGTACAATGTGTGTTTTGCAATTCCCAAAAGTGGGTCTTCAAATTAAAAAGGATAATCTACACTAAACCATAGAAAAACCCTAAGAATATTCAAAATGTTCCCTACAATATTCAATGTATTAGCTCTCTTAAGAAAAATCTATCATAAAGTATTTATAATATTTACAATTTAACCCTAAAAAGTAAATAGAAAAGACAGGTGGCAGTAGGTACGTCCCGCAGGTACAACTCGTAGGGTGACTTACGAGTCATAATCAGGTTCGCATATTAGGCACTTTGCATTTTGGACTTAACTATTATGACCCACTGGTATGAGTCGTTGCTTGGGATACGACTCATATGCTCCTCTCATAATGTAGGCCTTAAGTTCTTGGTCCAAATTTTTGGCTATCTATTTCTTGCTACGAACCCACCTGTACGAGTCGTAGTGAGACCTACGACTCTTAGAGTAGCCTTATAGGGCTGACCTCCACTTAGCAGATTTCTGATTTTTTGTTACTATTTCTTTCTACAAGATCACCCTATGACTCATAGCTTGAGCTACGACTCATAGGATGACTCGTATGTCCTACACTTCAGCAAAATATGCAATTTTTCTCCCAAAATCATCCCAACCTATCTTTTCTTCAATAACAAATAAAATAACATAAACATCATAAAAAATTGCATTAAGAACTCCCAAAATCCCTTGCTTTAGGCATCAAATGTGTTGTATTTTCATAGCACATGAACACCCTCAACTTAGAACTATAGCTTTTCCTCAAGTGACGAATCAATCTAAGCTGACAATGAGAAACACATAGTAGTTACTCTAATGGCATATACTTCGTTTAATCTAACTCAGGTACTTGACTTTTATTTTCAAAACCAATTGCAAAGCTACTGAGCAAAAAAAAAAACACAAAGATGTATTCAACAATCCAACTATGACAAGCAAAGGAGTATCAACCATCCACAATCACTGGGGTAGTCATATGCCAATAATACACTACAAATTCCCTCACAGAAAAGAAGTCCCTCTTACTCACTTAAAAAGCATTTAGAATTTAGGAAATGTGCAAGCATTCTCACTCCTAGATATGATATCCATGTAAAAGGACTAACACCATGGGTTTGCCATTATACTTTACTTTTGGATTGGAGACAAAGTGGATTCGGATCACTTTAGGACTTAATGGCTTGTAACATAGGCTCATGGGACTTTGGTATGGCATTTTAGGCTAGTAATGACTAAAAGCTATCCTTGAACCATTTTTTTAAAACACTCTTACTTTCATAACTCAACCATGTTCATTAAATCTGCCCTTATTCTTCCTTTTCAAGCTTTTCTCCATGTGTTTTCTTTTTCTTTTACAATTGTGCCTCATTTTTGAACTCATTTTTACTATCTTCTTCAATCTTCTTATCTTTCACTCGACATATGACTTCTTCATTTCTTTATTTCTTTCCCAACTAACCACCTCATTTTCAATACTTTACTACTATAAGTGCCACATTCAACTTAGGCTTTTAGCTTGAGGTAAAGTATACAATATCTATTCCCAAACCAGGGCCATTATTTGTAGCCACCCTCAACTTAGGCTTTTATCCTTAATTGAGGTTGACATGTTCAAGGATAGACCAGGGCCAATATCAAGGTATTTCAGAAAACAAGGCTAGGCTAGCTAGGTATCAAGAACGAATAGATACCGGAAAAGCTCAAACAATTGGAACAAGGGATAAACTATCACATCTGGTAGGTTATTTAGGCAAAAGTAGACTTTACTAACAGAACAATAACTTAAGATCCTTTCGCAATCTAACAAGGTCACCAGTCCAGTCTTGGAGTAATATAGAAAGTTCTGAGTCCATGCATAATACATAAGTGCATCAAAATAAGCTCTCACACACATGACATCGCATACACAATCAAGTATAGACTCACAGGTCATGCTTCAAGCATCAACTTGCCTTCTCATTATCATAATAAACATTGCCAAATGATCACATGCATGATTGCACTAATAACCCACAATCTCAAAAATTTTGAGGGTAATGAATTTTTAAAACATTCAAAAAGCATTTAAAATATATGTATATATATATATATATATGCCAAAAACATAACTACTATATATCTAAAAATTATCTAAACTTCCTAAACATGCTAGTTCAACAAAAATTAAAACATCCACAAGAAAAAAATAGCATGCCAAGAAACCTTGGGATCAAAATACGGAAAGTTATGGACTTGAGGTTACTCAGACTTCACCCTAATTCATAGCATCCCACATCCCACCAAAAGAGAATACTTTGTCCTCAAAGTAAGGACATATATTATAAATGAGAGAAAAACAAAGGGCATACCTTAGGTTACTCCCAAGAAGTATCTAATTTAATGTCGTGGCATGATTTGTTATCATCCATCATCAAAAATCATCAAGGGCCCAAACTTCATTATTAAACTCATCTGGGTGTTTCATTGATTGACAGATGTCAAATATGACCTATGCATCATTGACTATAAACCGAAGCTGACCCAAATCCATATCCACCAAGGCTCTCCTGGTGACCAGAAATGGTCTTCCCAATATAATGGGCACCTTGAAATCAACCTCACGATCAAGGATCACAAAGTTTGTGGGAAAGATGAATTTATCAACCTTTATAAGCATATCAAGAAGTTTTCCTTCTACCTTTTTGATTGTTTGATCCTCCATAAGCAACTACATTCTTATTCGAGTAGGTGTGCCAAGACCAAGCTTTTTGAACATGACAAGAGGTATTAGATTTATACTTGCTCCTAAGTCACATAATGCTCTTGCGAATTCAACATCACAAATAGTGCAAGAGATATTGAATGCACCAAGGTCCACTCATTTTTGAACAAGGCATTTGGTCTTGATTGCACTACATTGTTAGAGCCTTTGGCTCAAAGTATGCTTCTTTATTACCAAATGCTTCATATATTTGGCATACTTGTACATCTTTTCCAAAGCTTCTAAAAGGGGAATATTGATGGATAGTTGCTTCAACATTGTGAGAAAGTGTTTGAATTTTCCCTCCTCTTCTTTTCTCTTAAGCCTTTAAGGGAAGGGAGGAGGAGATTTTAGAATCATCTTAACCTTTTCTTGCTCTCTCACTTTATTTATTTGCGTCCTAACATTCTCTGACCCTTCTCGCTCAACCACAACTTCCCACCAATACCCTTCTCACAAGCTTCATCCTCGATCATTAGTATAGGGGCATATATGGTGCTTTTGCCAGTCCTAGTCATGACCACCATGCAATGTCTATCATTCTTTGGATTTGAACCGTATTGCTTAGTAAGGTGCCCTTTTGTCATTGGTTCAATTGCAAAAAAACTTGACCAAATTGTTGTTCTAGTTGTTTAATTGCCACAGAGTAAGACTCTATCTTTTGGTTTATACTTGAAATGTCCAAATTTATTCCTTTCAAGGTCTCATCTTGGTGGTCGACGCTTTTTAATAACTTGTCAAACATTTCTTCATGCCTCGAAGTACTTGGACGGCATTATGGTTGTGGGATGGCACATAAGGGCCATTTCTATAGCCATCTCTTCTACCCCATTTGGCATCCAACAATCTATCTCTTTTATGGAAGCCACCTTGATTGTCTCTATAACCACTATCATGATTATAGTTCTGACCTTGATATGTGAAACCTTGCCTCCAATAGTCCGAGTTGGACCCTTGGGGGATATTCCAGAAACCCGCCTCTTGGTTGCTCATGAAACAAGCATCTTTATAAAAGAATGGATCTTCATACATGGCAACCTTAAGAAATTAGTGTGTTACGCTTGAACACTCACTTAGTTTTCCTTTATAACCAAGTCCATACTCGTGAGAAGTTGATCAAGTTGATCCATGATCTCCTCATTGACCTTAGCTTGCTCATTGTTGGTGTTGACTGGACAAGAAGTCTTTATCCCACCTCACATTCCTTGACCCCAAGCTCTATTGGTTTTAACCACTTACTCCATCCTTGCATCTATCAATGCAAAAGTTTTGTCAAGAAACATGCCTCCCATGATTGTATCAGCACAACCTTGACTATTCTCATCATTCACCCAATAGAAAATCTCAACCAAGGCATCTTCAACAATCTTATGATCAGGGACCATGCTCAAGCATTTGTTAAATCTCTTCCATGTGATTCTAATATAGTCACCCAATAATTGCTCAAAATTGTTTATCTAGTCTTTGAGCTTAAGCTTATTTCATCTTGGGAAATATCTCTCTAGAAACACTCTCTGAAGCTCTGCTTAACTTGTTATTTTACCGGGATGAAGCTTTGACAACCACACAATTGCATTACCAGTTAGTGGTAATGGAAACACCCGTAAACCAACTGCATCAGGAGAAAGATTTTGTGTCCCCATGACACTCTTGCGGATGAAGACAACATTATGGAGATGACGATGGTGATCTTTTGAAGGTAGCCCTGTAAATAACCCAAAGTTTTATAGCATTTGAAGTAATTCACTTGACATTGAGAACTTAGCATCTATCGATAATTAAGGTAGCACTATAATACCAGGAATGTCCATAGCCATAGGGTTCAAGCAATATTGATTCCAACCATACGTGTTCTCATTAAAATCCCTAAGTTACGGCCTATCATCCCTCGGAGATGGATTTTATTATCTTCCCATATCATCATTCATATTCATTTCTTCCTCAACCCTGATATCCTTATTCACCAGAGCCATCTTCTAGAGAGTCGATGGATCTCCCAATTGATCGGAGTTAAGGGATTGTCTTAGCTCCAAGTATAGGGCATACAACCTAGTACACCCTGCAAATAAAATCAAGCAACAAACCCAACAATACAAGAAAAATACAAGAGAATATAGAAATTAACACTTGAACTAACTAATAGTTAAATAAAGTTAGGAACCTACCATATTCCCTGGCAACAGTGCCATAATTTTTGATGTTGTTCAAGCTCCAACAAGAAAGCGATCGTTGTCAACAATCAACCTAACCAGAGGTTAGGATCAAATCCACAGGGAATACGAGGCTTGAATATAGAGATCCACTACCAATGATTCAAGCATCAACTACTAAAATCTCTAAATAGGGGGGGTGTTTCTTTGTAATTTAAGAACAAAAATAAAAACTAAACCAACGATGCAGGAAGACACTCAAATTTACGGACAACTTAGGAATTGTGTTCCCCATGATTCGTTGACTCAATTACCCTAAACAACACAACTCTAATTGAGAATTCACATATAGGATGGTAAATCAGGTTCTTTAAGCCCTCTTATAAAGGTGAAGGTCGAATTTCACCATGGTGCGTGGTCGGCAACCATGTTGTGCCAGCTAACTGTTACCCATTGTCCCAATTAACCTCGCTTTGATTAGGTTTGATTGATTAGAAGAGAATACATCAATTGAATCTATCATTTACTTTTCTTTTCCTATTCGTCACTACCTTGGTCGAGATCATGATTGTAGATGGGGTTTGGTGTTGGCCACCATGACACAACTATTAAGATGAAGGGATATAAATAACATATGCAAAATCCCAATCAAATAAATGCACAAAGTCTAGGTTATTTCAAGTCAACTACTCATGGTTCCTATAATCCCAAGTTTTTGGTGCTTAGCTACACATGGCTAAGGCAAAATCAATAACGATGCAAACAGAAGATATAGTTAAGAGTTTACCCAAAACAATGAAGAACAAGATAAGAGTTTACCCAAAACAATGAAGAACACGAACACCACAAGTTACAAACCACAAGCTTGGATTAATAGAGAATGAGTACAATACATGTTTTGCAATCCCAGAAAGTGAGTCTTCAGATTAAAATGGAGAATCTACACTAAACCCTACAATATTCAATGTATTAGATCTCTTAAGAAAAACCTATCATAAAGTATTTATAGTATTTATGATTTAACCTTAAAAAGTAAATAGAAAAGACAGCTAGTAGCAGATACATCGCATAGGTACAACTCGTATGGTGACTTATGAGTCATAATTGGGGTCTTGTATTAGGCACTTTGCATTTTTGACTTAACTGTTATGATTTATTAGTACTAGTCATTGCTTGGGATATAACTCGTATGCGCCTCTCGTAATTTAGTCCTTTATTGCTTGGTTTGAACTTTTAGCTCTCTGTTTCTTACTACAAACCCACCTGTATGAGTCATAATGAACCTATTACTCGTAGAGTGGCCTCGTAGACCTTACTTATACTTAGCAAATTTCTGAGTTTTGCTCACTGTTTCTTGTTGCGAGATCACCCTATGACTCATACCTTGAGCTACGACTCTAGGATGGCTTGTATGTCCTGGACTTCAGCAAAATCTATAATTTTTCTCACAATATCATGCCAACCTATCTTTTCTACAATAACAACATAAAATTCATAAAAAGTCACATTAAGAACTCACAAAATCCCTTACTTTAGGCATTAAATGTGTTGTATTTTGATAGCAAATCACTAACCAAGCTAACCAAGGGAACCAAACCTCTTATGCTCCTATACCAGTATATCAGGTAAGGGATTTTATGAGGATGAACCGACTAGAATTCTATGGGTCTAAGGTAGATGAGTACCCTCAAGAGTTCATTGATGAGGTCTACAAGGTATTGGCTATCATGGGTGTTAGATCAGAAGAGAAAGCAGAGTTGGCAGCCTACCAACTCAAAGGGGTAGCACAAATATTGTTTAATCAATGGAAGGAGGAGAAGGGATCAATAATATAGTGCTTTAGGAGGAGTTCAGGGTGGATTTTGTTAATTAATTCTTCCCACTTGAGTTTAGGTAGGCCAAGATGGCAGAGTTTATGAATTTTAGACAAGTCTCTATGAGTGTGAGGGAGTATGCCGTCAAGTTTAATCAACTCTCTAAATATGGTCCTCACTTGGTTGCTGTCCCAAGGTCAAGATTGAACAAGTTTATGATGGGTGTATCTGATTTATTGAGTGAGGAATTCCAGTCCGCTATGTTGATTACTAACATGGACTTGTCTTATTTGATAATCTATACTGAACAAATAAAGAAGGAAACATTGAGGAAGACGAGGAGTAATAAGGCTAAGAGAGCCCATTTTTAGGCAAAGTTCCAAAGTCAAAAGAGCGGCTGGTTCCTTCAAGGCCAAGGGTCTTCTCATGCTTCTAATAGGGGGTTTCCCAATGACTTCCTAAGGACCCATGATATTGGTGGTGCGGTTCCTAATACTGTGTGTAAAAAATCTGGTAAGGCTTATGGGGGCCCATGTTTCGAAGACACTAATGCATGTTATGGATGTGGGGATGTAGGTCCCAAAAACATTGATTGTACTCATAATTGTAACAAGGGTAAGGAGGTTCATCCACAAGGTGCAAATACGGTTCCTTTGGGGAGAGGTGGCCAATAAGGTGGTGCCCCAAGGCACAATTAGTTCTATGAACTCTAAGAGAGGCAAGGGGATGAGGAGGTTCCCAATGTCATCACCGTTATGTTAAAAGTCTTCAATTTTGATGTGTATGCATTGATTGATCCGGGTGCCACTCTTTCTTTTGTTATGCCATTTTGTAGCCAAAAATTTTCATGGTGATCCTGAATTGTTGTGTGAGTATTATGAGTTGTCTACTCCTATTGGTGCATCTACTATTGCTAGAAAGGTGTCTGGAAATTGTCCTATTTGTATTTAGCATAAGATATTGCCTTGTGATATTGTTGAGTTAGAAATGGTGGATTTTGATGTCATACTTGGGATGGATTAATTGCATGTATACTATGTCTCTATTAATTGTAGAACACGTAGGGTCAAATTCCAATTTCCAAATGAACCTATTTTTGTGTGGAAGGTTATGATGTGGTGGTCAAAGGTAGATTCATCTCTTGCATTAAAGCTCGTAAGTTGATCTCTAAGGGGTGTCTCTATCATCTTATGAGGGTAAGGGATGTGGAGTCCAAGGTCCTTTCTATAGAGTCGGTTCCAATTGTACATGAGTTCCTTGATGTCTTTCCAAATGACCTTTTCAGAGTTCCTCCTAAAAGGGAAATAGATTTTGGTATAGACTTCCTTTCCGATACTCAACCCATTTCTAATCCCCCTTACCATATGGCCCCAATGGAGTTAAAAACGTTGACGGAGCAATTGAGGGATTTGTTGGAGAAGGGTTTTATTAGGCCTAGCTAATCACTTTGTGGCGCACCGTTGTTATTTGTGAGGAAGAAGGATGGGTCCCTTAGAATGTGTATTGATTGGCAGCAAGTCAATAGGATCACCATAAAGAATAAGTATCCTCTTCACAGGATTGATGATTTGTTTGACTAATTACAAGGGGCTAATCACTTCTCTAAGATTGATCTTTGGTCCGAGTATCATCAAGTGAAGGTGAGGGAGTATGATATTCCTAAGACGGCCTTCTAGACTAGGTATGGGCATTATGAGTTGGTTGTGATGTCCTTTGGGTTTTCCAATCCACCGGCCATCTTCATGGATCTTATGAATAGGATCTTCAAACCCTACCTTGATTTGTTTATTGTGGTCTTCATTTATGATATTTTGATCTATTCACATAGTGAGGAGGAGCATATGGGTCATTTGAGGGTAGTGCTACAAAGATTGAGGGAAGAAAAGTTGTAAGCGAAGTATGTAAAATGTAAATTTTGGTTAAAGGAGGTTGCCTTCCTCGGTCATGTGGTGTTGGGGGATGGTATTAAGGTTGATCCCAAAAAGATGGATGTTATTAGAAATTAGCCTAGACTATTGACCCTATCGGATATTAGGAGCTTCTTGGGCTTAGCGAGTAACTATCGGAGGTTTGTGAGTGGGTTCTCTTCTATTTCTTCTCCTATAACCAAGTTAACTCAAAAGAAAGCCAAGTTAGTGTGGTCAGATATGTGTGAAAGGAGTTTTCAAATACTGAAAGATAAGCTTATGTCCACGTCTATATTATCACTACTGGAAGGGCTAGAGGGGTTTGTGGTGTATTATGATTCTTTTAGAGTTTGTTTGGGTTGTGTTCTAATGTAAAATGGTAAGGTGATAGCCTATGATTCTAGGCAACTCAAAGTACATGAAAATAATTATCCTACCCATGATCTTGAATTAGCCGCCGAGGTCTTTGCTTGGAAAATTTGGCATCACTATTTGTATGACGTGTACGTTTTTGTGCTCATCGACCATAAGAGTCTCCAATATGTCTTCACTCAAAAAGATCTCAAATTGAGACAAAATAGGTGGCTATAACTTCTTAAGTACTATGGTATGAGTGTGCATTATCATCCTGGTAAAGCTAATATGGTGGCCGATACTTTGAGTAGGGTGTACATGGTAAGCCTAGTACATGTTGATGATAGTGGTGAAGGGTGGCTAGGGAGGTCCATCGGTTGGCTAGATTGGGAGTTAGGTTGGAAAAGGTTGATAATGGGGATACTATTGTTGTTGATGGTTCTAAATCTTCATTGGTTGAGGTGGTGAAAGTTAAGCAATTTCTTGACCCCATTTTGTTGGAATTGAAGGCATTAGTAAAGGGTGGTAAAGGTAGAGGTTGTCTCCCAAGAGGGACATGGTACCCTTAGGTACCAAGGTAGGTTATGTGTGCCTTGTGTTGGTGGCTTGGGAGAAAAGATACTTGATGAGGCTCATGGTTCTTCCTATTTTATTCACCTTGGTTCTACTAAGATGTATAGAGATCTGAGAGAGTTGTATTGGTGGGGAGGTATGAAAAGGGTTATTGCTAAATTTGTTTCTGATTGTCAAGTTGCCAATAAATCAAAGCCGAGCATCAAAGGACGGGTGTCCTAGCACAAGACATAGAGATTCCTACATGGAAGTGGGAGGAGATTAATATGGATTTTGTGGTGGGGTTGTCCAAGATTAGAAAGGGTTTTGACTCCATTTGGGTTGTGGTTGATAGGATGACAAAATCGACTCACTTTCTATCGGTTAAGCCCACATATGGGGCTGGAGATTATGCTAGGTTGTACATTCATGACTTGGTGTGGTTGCATGGGCTTTCTTTATCTATCATATCAGATCATGGTGCTTAATTTACTTGACATTTTTGGAGGTATTTTCAAAGGGGTCATGGTATAAGAGTTAAACTTAGTACGACCTTCACCTTGAAACAGATGGCCAAGCCGAAAGAACTATCTAAAAACTTGAGGATATTCTTAGGGATTGTGTAATGGAGCTTAAGGGTAGTTGGAATGATCATCTTCCATTGATTGAGTTTGCCTATAACAATAGCTATCATTCTAGCATCGGTATGGCCCCTTTTGAGGCTCTCTATGGTAGATGTTTTAGATCACCAGTTGGGTGGTTTGAGGATGAAAAGATGGGTTTTTTGGGACCAGATCTGGTTCTGGAGGCTCTTAAGAAGGTCAGGGTGATTAGAGAAAGGTTGAAGATGGCCCAAAGTTGCCAAAAGTCCTATGCCGATGTGAGGAGGAGGGATTTTGAATTCAAAGTTGGTGATTGGGTTTATTTAAAGATGTCATGCATGAAGGACGTGATTCATTTTGGTAAGAAGGGAAAGTTGAGTCCAAGATATATGTGTTGTTATAGGGTAATAAGGAGGATTGGCAAGGTAGCTTATGCGTTTGATTTGGTTCATCCAGTCTTTCATGTATCCATGTTGAGGAAATATGTGGTAGACCCTAATGCTATTGTGCCTCTTGATGTTGTGGGTGTTGTTGAAGACAATTTGACTTATGAAGAGGTTTTGGTTCAGATTTTTGATATACAAGTGAAGAAGTTGAGGAATAAGGATGTGGCTTCCGTTAAGGTCCTTTGGAAGAATCAACAAGTTGAAAGTGCTACTTGGGTTGCCGGAGCAGACATGCAAGAGTGATATCCTTACCTTTTCCACTCCATTCAAGCTTAAGGTATTAATCTAAGTCCCCTATGTGATTTCAAGTCCTAAGTTCAGCCCTCGTGTCATTGTATGCATTTATGTTTAAATTGACAAGTTCAAGATAATTGTACACTTATGTTGAGATTTTTTAAATGATATTTAAGTGCATTATTGCATTTTTATGTGGGCTGAAGTTGTCATGTTTACATCTCTCATATACCTTTCTTTGACATTTGGGGACGAATATTCCCAAGGGAGAGATATTGAAACGACCCTAAAAAATGCCCAAAAATATGTCTCAAAAACGCCCAAAATCATAATTTCCATATATCTCAAAATTCGTGCATGATATTAAAAATATGACTTCATATTCTTGTTCAAGTGGCAACATTGAGTGGGAGATGGGTCTAACCCCAATTAAAGAGCAATCGTATCCAAATCCAAAAATCACAAAAATGCGATTTCCAGTGAGAATTCACGCCCCTAGCATGACACGTCAAGGGCGTGCCACATTGTTAAATGTGACCGTTTTACTATCCAGTCCAAGGCCTTTCGGTATTAGGCCGAAAGCCTTACCATGGGTGAAAATACCTATACTTAGCCATATTTACCTTCATATCATTCAAGATATTCCCAAATACTCTCTCAAACACTTAGACAATATTTTACCTCAAAATTCAAGTGTCCAGAACTCATCCGGATCTTAAGGATTTCACTCAAGCTTAAAGTCTCCATTTTCAATCTTCATCAAGAATTCTCCAAAGCTAAGGTATGTGGGTTTCAACCTTCGGATCCTTTCAGCCTTGGTGCCCAAGCTTCCTTTTACCCTAAATTGCATGATTCTAAGTTGAGTTACTTATGGATCTTCCTTATTATGAATTTGACTACAAACTATGTTTGGGTTTCATGAAATTGTGACTGTTTTAGCATGTTTTGGGGTATAAATCTTAGATCTATCTTGAGATTTGATAAAGGGTTTTGATGTATACTATATGATGATGTTACCAAGTATTGGTGGTATGATTTATTTCAAGATTTATTGAATGATTTCACTCTTTAATTGCATTATTTTACACTAGCATTGCACACCCACTAAGTATTTGATAAAATATCCGGTTATGATTTCTTAAGGAATTGAAGGTCCAATATATGTCTTATGAGTTAAATGGCTATATGATGATGAAAGGAATGTATGTATATGATATTCTTCTATTTAGTATTGGAAATTGACCATGCCTTAGGGGGTTAAGAGCCTGGGTAACTATATCGAAGGGTTTATACCTTAATAATTTGGATTAAGGGGTTTGTACCTTAATCACCATAGGTAATAGGGCGAGATAATCCACCAACCAATCAAGAAGTTTGTACGTTGATAATCGGGTTGAGGGTTTGTACCTCAATCACCATGGGTGGTAGGGTGTAATGATCCACTAACCAATCAAACGGTTTGTACCTTGATAAACTATGAACTCTATAATGATAGTCTCTTCTTACACATATATTATGTTCTATGTAAGCATGATTTATTTCAAGCATCTTCCATTCATTCTATATTATTATATTCTATTCATTGCCTATGCTTATGCATTTCGATTATGATGCTTATCTCTTGTTGCATCACATCCTACATATTAGTACATTCAAATTTACTAAAACATATTCTATGACTACATGATGTCACCATGTAGGAACTGGAGCCCCACTTGAGTATCTTCCTCCACGTGGCTAGTGGGAATTCTCTCAAGCTAGTTGGTGAGTCCTCCATTCCGGGGACAATGTCTATGATCTCATGTTATGTACTAAGATTATCTTTTTTTATGTATGTATTGACTATAAGGGTGAGACTTGTTGCTTGTCTTTGCCCCCTCTCTTATCTATAAAGTAGAGGTGTTGTTGGGCATGTTATGTATTGATCCTTGAATCCTTTGTTTTGATGCTTATGTTATAGAAGTATCCCTTTAGCCCTTTCCCCCTTATTTATACTCTTATTATGTTGTTTAATTTCTTCTGCGACCAATAGTTTGTAATGATATGTTACGAGGCTTGTTTAATGTCCCTTCATGTTCCCCATTCGCTGTGTCACGTCTAGGCCCTAGGCTTGGGTCATGATAGCTGTTATTGGAAAGAATGTGTACATAAGGACCAAGCTCCAAAGATGGGTGGCGAGCCAGATCGTAGAGGGTGATGCCAAGCTTACATAGGTCACTGCACACACCGAGCCCATAGTGAGTCCCACATCTCCATTCATGCCAAATTTTGGTGGTCCATCATCCGATTTCACATCCAACCCACATTTACTAATAATGTTATCATCTAAGAGCGAGCAATTCTACTAGCCAGTATCTTAGCTGACTACGATATTGATTGGGCACGTGTGATGGCTGAGCAGTTTCACGAGTCCGCACTTTGGAGGAATACATCCATGCATTTTCCTATTATATATGCTATTGTATTTCAGGCCATGGTTCATAGGTTATCTAGTATAGAGGCCCATCTAGCCCGCTTGATATAGCAGATCAAGCCATGGGTTCGCCATACAGTCCAGGCTAGAGAGGAGAGTTCTAAGGCATTCACTTTTTCAGTTATAGACCGGAGGATTGCCGCAGTAGATGTCAGGTCGATACTTTTGAGGATGGAGTTCAGAAGAAGCTTGTGATGGTCTAGTATGTAGATATGGATGCCATACAAAAAGAGTTTTCCAAGTTCAAGGTCGACTAGATTACATCCCTAGCAGCCCCGATCACAGCCCTGAAGGAGGCACCTATGGGTGAGGACCTGATTGATCTTTTCAAGAATCACCCACCTGCTCCTGGGAAGAGGCCTTTGGAGGGTAATGATGCTGATTTGGCCCAAAAAAGACAGAGGACTCTTGTAGAGGAGGTAGAGCTAGAGGAAGCCATTACTGAGCTCATAGTGAGAGTGTTTTTATAGACAGAGGAGCAGAGGCAGGCTCGGGAGCAGCAAAGATTGCATGGAGCTAGCATATCTGGTTTAGCTGTAGCCCAGATCATCCAGGAGGAGAGAGCCACCCAGGACAACAATTGATGCCAGTGCCTGAGCACCACATGGATGTTTGATACTTTTGACCCCTGTCCTTGCTACTACTTTTGCATACTGTGTTCTCGTTACTGTTGTTCCTAGATAATTGGTTTTTATTACTGTTTTAGATGATATGTTTTTATTTAAGTTATATATATATACACTTTCAGGACAAAGTATAGCTTTTTGATGGAGTATGGGAAGTTATGGACTAGGGTAAAATCTGAGTAGCCTTTAGTCCATAACTATTCTAATTTTGATATTCCAAAGTTTTTTACATTGTTTCTTTTTCCTTGTGGATGATTTTATTTTGTGTTAAACCAGCATGTTTTAGGTGTTGCAGATAATTATGGATAAATGGCAATTAATACTTTTGGCATGTATATAGTTTTGAATGGTTTTTGAAGGTTTTGAAAAATTGGTACCCACCAAAGTTTTGTGACTGGTGGTTATACTTGCTATCTTGGATGAGTGGTTGGTTTGGCAATGTTTGTTCTAATGAAGCGAAAGCAAGTTGATGCTTGAAGCATAATCTGTAAGTTTATGTTATTTATGTATGCAATGCCATATGTGTGTGAGCTAATTTTGTCATATTCATGCATTATATGCTGATTCAGAACTTGCCTTGTTACTCTGAGTTGGACTGGAGATTATGGTGATTAGGAAGGGATCTTTAGCCATTGTTCTTTAAAATAGTCCACTTTTACCAGAATGACCCACCAAATGAAGTGGTCTATCTCTTTGTTCTGAATGTTTGAGACTTACATGTACATTTTCTTTCTTGATTCTTAGCTAGCCTAACCTTATCTAGTGAAATACTTTGATATTGTCCCTGGTCTATCCTTGAACATGTGAACCTTTATAGAGGCAAAAAATCTAAGGTGGGGGTGTCTACCAAAAGTTGTCCTGGTTTAGGGAATGGATATTGTGTACTTAACCTCAAGCTAAAAGCCTAAGCTGAGGTTGACCTATGTTGTGGTATAGTATCAAAAATAAGGTGATTAGTTGGAAACAAATGAAAAAATAGAAAATCATGTACCAGGTGAGAGGAATAGAAGAAAAGTTGCCTTAGAGTTAGAAGAATAGCAAAATGAGTTAAAAAAAATTAAAGCACACGCTGAAAAATGAAAAGAAAGTACTAGAAAAAGCTTGAAAATGGAGAATAAGGGAGGATAATGTGAAAATGGTAGAGTTATTAAGGTGAAAGTGTTGAAAAACGTGGTTTAGGGATGACTTTTAGTCACTTATGGCCCAAATATACCTTACCAAAGCCCTATGAGCCTACGTTACAAGCTTATAAAGTCCTAAAGTGATCCTGATCAAAGTAGTCAACAGTCTGGAGTGTGAGTACATGGGCAAGCCTATGGTATTGGTCATCATGCATGAATTTTAGTTCTGAAAGTGAGTATTCTTGCACAGTCCCTCAATCTATTATGATTTCTTGTTGAGTGAAAAAAGGGGACTTTTTTTCTATGAGTGCATTTGCATTATATGTTTAGCATATGACTTGTTCAGTGATTGTGGATTGTTGATACTCCTTAGCTTGTCATAGGTGGATTGTCAAATGCATCAATATGCCTTGGTTTGCTTGGTAGATATGCAATCAGGTTTTAAAAATGCTAGCTTGGGTACCTGAGTTGAAATTGAGTAAAGTATATGTGAAGAGGATGATTGCTGTCTATTGCTCATTATCCATCTAGATTGAGTCGTTGCTTGAGGATAAGCAATAATTCTAAGTTGAGGGTGTTGATGTGCTGTCAAAATACAACACATTTGGTGTCTAAAACAAGGAATTTTGTGTGTTCTTAATGTGACATTTTATGGTTTTTATGTGTTTAGTGTTTGTTTTTACAGAAAATATAGGTTGTCTTAATCTTGGGAAAAAGTAACAGATTTTGTTGAATTTGAGAACCTACAAGACCCACTACGAGTCGTAGCCCAAGCTATAAGTCATAAGGGATGACCGTAGTAATTAATAGTTTCCAAAATCAAAATCTGAGAAATTGAAGTTCCGCCATATGAGCCCAGGATACTAGTCGTAGACCAAACCATAACTCATAGTATGAATCATAGTAGTTAAATCCAAAATACTAAGTTTTGACTACAAAAGTCCAATTACGACACGTAGGTCACCCTACGCATTGTACCTACGAGCTGTAACTGCTGCCGATCAACTTTTCTTATTTATTTTAAGGTCCTTTTTTTGTAAATAATATAAATAGTATGAGTTAGGGTTTTTAGAGAGAAGAGATTGTAAAGAATATAATATCTTTTCTAGAGAGAATTTTTTAGGGTTTTAGAGTAGACATTTAGGGTTTCACTTTGAAGACCCAATTTGGGAATTGGAATCACTTGTAATTTAATCTTATTATTCAAGCTTGTGAATCCAACAATCAAGGTGGTTTATTGTTCTTCATTTCCTTTGGGTAATCTCTCAACTATGTCTGTTTTATTTATTTTTTGTAATTTTGCCCAAGCTATGAGTAGCTAAACCCCTACAACTTGGGGTTGTGGGAACCATGAGTAGCTCACTTGAGATAGCCCGAATAATTTGTATTTCTTTAATTGGGTATTTGCATGTATTATCCATTTTATTTTGATTGCTTGGTTTTTGGTGGTGGCCAACACCAAACCCCACCTAATGTCATGATTCCGACCAAGGTAGTGATGAATAGGAAAAAGAAATGGGTGACAGGATTTGATTGATGTGTTCTTGTCTAATCAACCAAACTCGACCAAGGAGAGGTTGACTATGACAATAGGTAATGGTTAGTTAGCATATCATGGTTGCCAACTAAGAGCCATAGTTTCCAACCAAGCTTTATGGTGAAATTTGACCGTCACCTTTAACAAAGGTCTAGAATAACCTAAGTTACCGTCTTGGATGTAATGTCCCGAATTGAGGTTATATTATCCAGGGTATTTGAGTTAATGAATCATGGGGAACAAAATTCCTAAGTTGATCCTCAAATTAGGTGTCTCTTAGTGATTGTTAGTCTAATTTTGTAGTTATTTCACTCCAATTTGCAAATCCCCCCCGTTTAGAGAATATAGCTGATTGATACTTGAAATGATTGTTGGTGAGTCAATTTGGTCAAGCCCTATATTCACTGTGGAATGGACCCTAGCCTTTGGTTACATTTATACTTAATAGAAACCACTTTACTATTGGAGCATGAACATCTATTACTATATTTCCCTATTCTATTTTGTTGGTTCTCACAGTTTTCTGCCAAGATTGTATCTTCTTGATCAATGTTGCTTAGTATGTTATTATTCTTAAGCTTAGTGGCATAAGGTTCTAATGATAGATTAGGATTATGTCATTATTTGGGGTTGAGGATAAGGGGTAGGGGTAGTAAAACGGTGATGGGCTTATTTAAATTAAAGATAACATCGTGGAATATATGATCACCTACTAGGAAATTCATAGAGCCAGCGAAGTGTCTTAAGAGGAGATTTATTAATATAGTGTATGTTCAAGAGACCAAATAGGTAGGTGCTAAATCTTGCTACGTAAATAGGTTTAAGCTATGGTACTCAGGTTGTTCTAGGGATAGAAATGGTGTAGGCATCATAGTAGATGAGGACATTAGGGAATATGTGGTTAAGGTTAGGAGGTTTAATGATAGGATGATGTCTATCAAACTCGTGGTCGGTAGGTATGCAGTGAATGTAGTTAGTGCTTATGTGCCCCAAGTAGTCCTAGATGAGGAACTCAAAAAGCTCTTTTGGGAAGATTTGAATGAGGTTGTGAGAGACACACTGCATACATAAAAAATCTTCATGACTGGCGACTTTAATGAGCATATCAGGGCAACCACTAGTGGGTTTAAAAATGTTCATGAAGGCTTTAGTTTCGGGGATCTCTCTTGGATTTTGTAAAAGCCTTTGAGGTAGTTATTACTAAATTATATTTCACGAAGAGGGAAAAGCACTTAATTACCTTTTGTAGTACGGTAGCTAAGACTCAGATAGATTACTTACTTTACCGAAAGGGCGATAGAAGCCTATGTAAGAATTAGAAGGTTATTTCGAGTAAAAATATTTCTACTCAACATAGGCTTCTAGTGATGGATTTAGAGATTAAGAGAGAAAATATGAAAAAGGTCTTTAATTCCCTACCGAGGATTAGATGGGAAGGCTTGATTCCTGCCCTTTCACGAGAGATGGAAGAAAATCTGAGTAGGTTAGAGGCTTGGGGTAGTGGCAGAGATGCGAACAATATGTGGGATAATACTACTGGGTGCAATAGAAGAGTAGCTATCAAGGTACTAGGGCTTTCGAGAGAGACCTTTAGTGTACGTCTAGGCTATTGGTGGTGGAATGATGAAATCCAATGCAAAGTAAAAGCTAAGAAGATTGCTTATACAAAGTGGTTAGATTATAGGGATGAGGATTAAAAGCAAAGGCTTAAGGAGTCCTATAAGATGGCAAAGACAAAAGAGATGATGATGATGACAAATGCTAATACTTTAGCTTTGAGCACCTATATGTGGAGTTGAGTGATAAAGGCAGGGATAAGAGATTTTATAGGCTCGCCAATGCGAGAGAAAAGAAAGCTTGTGACTTGTACCAAGTGAAGTACATCTAGGATTAGGAGGGTGAGGTATTAGTGCGTGAGACTTCCATCAAGTTAAGGTGCCAAGTGTACTTTCATAAACTCTTAAATGAAAAAAGAGATAAGGATATTGAGTTCGGGGAGTTGGCATACTCTTAAAGGCAACAAGATTTTGGTTATTGCAGGCTATTTATAGTTGAGGAGGTTAGGCATGCTATTAGCAGGATTAAGAGATGGAGGGCGATTAGACCCGATGAGATTCTAGTAGAGTTTTAGAATAACATAGTCAAAGATGGCATAGACTGGTTGACTAGACTATTTAATAGTATTATGAAGACCGCCAAGATGCCCGATGAGTGGAGTAGGAGTAAAATGGTTCCATTGTACACGAACAAGGGTGATATTCAAAACTATAACAATTACAAGGGCATCAAGTTGTTAAGACACACTATGAAGGTATAGGAAATAGTGCTGGAGATGAGGGTGAGAAAAGGAGTGTCTATTTCAGAAAATCAGTTTGGATTCATGCCGGGGCGGTCAACTACTGAAGTGATCCATCTTGTTCGGAGATTAGTCGAGAAGTATAGGGAAAGAAAGAAGGACCTTCATATAGTGTTCATTGATATAGAGAAGGCATATGACAAGGTTCTGAGGAATGTCCTATGGAGGTGTCTAGAGGTGAAAGGTGTTCTAATTGCGTATATTAGAGTGATAAAAGACATATACAATGGATCCAAAACTTGAGTAAGAAGTGGGAGGAGACTCAGTTGTATTTTACTGTGAAAATGAGATTTATCAAGGATCTATGTTAAGTCATTTTTTGGTTTTGTTATTGATGGATAAGCTTACATGGACTATTTAAGAGGAGGTTCCATGGTGTATGCTATTTGCAGATGACATTGTACTGATTGATGAAACTTGAGCTAAAGTTAATGATAGATTGGAGGTTTGGAGACATGCTTTGGAATCCAAAGGGTTCAAACTAAGAAGGACCAAAACAGAATACTTGGAGTGCAAATTCACTGTTGCGAGGGATGAAGCAGACATTGATGTGAGGCTTGCCATCCAGCCTATCCCTAGGAGAGAGAACTTTTAATATCTTGGGTCCATCATCCAGAGTAGTGGTGATATCGATGATGAGATCATACACCGTATTGCGGTAGCTTGGACGAAATGGAGTCTTTCGTCAAGAGTACTGTATGATAAGAAGATACCAGCTAAATTCAAAGGTAAGTTCTACAGGATGGTGGTTAGATTGTCTTTGCCGTATGAAGTAGAATGTTGACCAATAAAGAATCCATATGTTCAAAAGATGCAGGTCGCGGAGATGAGAATGTTGAGATGGATGTGTGTACATACCAAGAGTGACAGGATTAGAAATGAGACCATTCAAGAGAAGCTAGAGGTGGCCTCTGTGGCTGAAAAGATGGGAGAAGAGAGACTGCAATAGTTTGGACATATGTAGAGAAGAAGTATCGAAGTATCGGTGCAAGAGGTTGAATTTAGGAGTTACTAGGAGTTGGAGGTAGACCAAAGAAGTATTGCGGGAAGGTGATTAGACATGATATCATAAAACTTGATCTCACCGAGGATATTACCTTAGATAGGAGGGAGTGGAGGTCATGAATTAGAGTAGAAGATTAATAGGTTAATAGGGTTAGGTTGATGTTTGGCTGTGGGGCATAGTAGGGTAGTACATCTTGTTGGGTCCTTATATCATGTGTTGTCATTGTCTTTCTTATATGAGTTAAATTTATCATATTTACATACTATCATGTGCTTTTCATTATTAGTCACTCTTTCTATTCTTTTTCTTTTTCTTTTCTTTTTTGCCATCTCTAGTTTATTTTGCTTATCAATTTTTGAGATGGGGTTTCCCAGGAAATAACTCTCTACTTTTATGAGGTAGTGGTAAGGTCTGCGTATATTCTACCCTCCTCAGACGCCACTTGTGGGATTCCAATGGGTATGTTGTTGTAAATATAATTCTATCCTTCTCCCATCTAACTTTCTGCTCCTAATTTATTTTTATATTTGTATATTATTTTTATAGATATGTACACAAACATATTTAGAAATATACTTTTTCTACTTGTGTACCAAATATAATAGAAATGAAAAATTTATTTTGAAAAAAAATCTTGCAGAAAATTAAAATAATTTTTTAAAAAATCAAAAAAATTGAAAGCGAAAGATAAAGGTGGATAAGGTAGATCTATTTTTTTTAAAAAGGTGAAATAATATCTAAATTATTATTTAAAGGGATAAGGGGAAATGAAGTAAGAACTTCTTTAAAAAATTTATAACTTTTCTTAAAAAGAAAATTACAATGTTGGTTGGTTCGGGGAGGGAGATATAAGAAAGGAATTGATGGAGTTGAGTAAGAAAAAATATTTTATATTTTATTTTATAATCTTTTTAAAATAGTAACACTTTAGTATTTAACTTTAACTAATACTATAATTTATTATTGTCACGATCCAAGCCTAGGACCTAGACGTGACACGGCTAATGAGGAACCCGAAGGCACCCAAACATGCCATTTAACATATCATTACACGTCCTTAGTCACTGAAGCAATTAAACAACATAATAAAAGTATAAATAAGGAAATTAGGACTAAAGGGATACTCTCATAACATAAGCATCAATTAAGAGAGTCAGGGCTCAATACATAACATGTCCAACAACACTTCTATTACATAGATAAGAAAGGGGGCCAAGACAAGCAACCGACCTCACCCTTATAGTCAATATATACATAAAAGAAAGATAGCCTTCGTGCATAACATGAGATCATAGATATTGTCCCTGGAACAAAGGACTCATTAACTAGCTTGAGAGAATTCGTACTAGCCACATGTCGGAAGATACTCAAGCGGGGCTTCGATACCTACATGGTGATATCATGTAGGCATAGAGTATGCGTTAGTACGTTTAAATGAACTAAGTATGTAAGATGCAATGCAACAAGTGATAAGCACCATAAATAAAATGCATAACTTAGGTAATGAATAAGAATATAGATATATGACATAAGTGAATGATGCTTGAAGTAAATCATGCTTATATAGAACATAATACATGTGTAAAGAGAGACCATCATTAGTGAATATCCAAGGCCTAGCACCTCCTTGGAGAGTCGAATGAGGTACAAACCTCTCAATGTGGTTGATGATCAGGTACAAACCCCTCAACATGGTTGGTGAGGTATAAAACCCTCAACATAGTTATCAAGGTACAAACCTGTCAATGTGGTTGCATGGGCCTGCCACCTCTTGAGCAAGGAGATCAAAGTACAAACCCCTCAACATGGTTGCAGGGGCCTACCACCTTCGACTTTATACTCTTGTTCATAGGGGTTAATTTGAGTGGAAAATGGGTCTAATCCCAATTTAAGAACAACAATATCAAAGTTCAAAAATCAAAAAATGCGATTTCCAGAGAGCTTTTCGTGTCCCTAGCACAATGCACCAAGGGCGTGCCATATTACATTTTTTGGACAGTTTTTCAAGTCTGGTCCAAGGCCTTTGGGTCTTGGGCCTAAGTGTTCCCATGCATGAAAATGCATATACTTAGCCTTATTTTACCCTTCTATCATTCAAGGCATTTCCAAATACTCAATCAAACACTTAGCGAAAATTTCATCTCCAAAATTCAAGTCTCCAAACTCATCCAGATCATAAGGTGCTCAATCAAGCTTCAAGTTTTCATCTGCAATCTTCTTCAAGAATTCTACAAAAGTTAAGGTATGTGGGTTTCTTTCATGGCTTCCTTTCACCCATGATGCCCAATCTTCCTTTTAACTAAAATTGCATAATTCAAAGTTAATTTTCTCATGGGTCTTATCTATTATGAATTTCACTGCACACTATGTTGGGGTTTCATGAAATTATAGTTATATTTTAGCATGTTTTTAGTTATGAACCTAAGATATATTGTGGGATTTGATGAAGGATTTTTGTGTATATTGCTTGAGGGTGTTACCAAGTATCTATCGATGGTTTTACAATGAATTTTCTTGCATGATTTCACCCTTGATTTACAGGATTTTACACTAGTACTACACACCCATCAAGTGCTTGATAAAATATTCAAGTATGATTTCTTTAGGAATTGAAGGTCCAATGCATGTCTTATGAGATGAATCACTTTATGATGATAAAAGGAATGTATATATATGATGATGAAACGAATGTATGCATATAATATTATCTCTATAGTGTTGGGGACGACCAAGTCTCACTCTGGAGGTTGTAGGGCTGGGTAACTATGTTGAGGAGTTTGTATCTTGATCGCATTATTTGGAAGACAACAGGCCCATGTAACCATATCGAGGGGTCTGTACCTTGATAACCATGTTGGGAAGTTTATACTCCATCAACTATATTGGGGGGTTTGTACTCTATTAACCATGTTGGGGAGTTTGTACCTCAACAACCATGTTGGCGGACTTGTGCTTCATCAACCTCATGAAGGAGTTTTCACCTTATGCACCTCGTTAAGGAGGTGGTAGGCCTTGGATTGAGCTAATAATGGTCACTCCTTACACTCATATTATGTTCTATATAAGTATGCTTTTATTTCAAGCATCATTTATACATGCCATATTGCTATATGCTTATTCATTGACTATGCTATACATTTTGATTATGGTGCTTATCACTTGTTGCATTGCATCCTGCATACTTAATACATTTAGACGTACTAACATATACTCTATGCTTACATGATGTCACCATATATTAAATGGAGCCCCGCTTGAGCATCCCCATCTACGTTTCTAGTATAATTTCACTCAAGCTTGTTGGTGAGTCCTCCATTCTGGGGACGTTTTTTATGATGTCTTATTATGTTCTAAAACTATGTTTCTTTTATGTATACATTCACTATGAGCGTGATATCGGTTGCTTGTCTTTGTTCCCTCTCTTCTCTATGTAGTAAAGATGTTGTTGGACATGTCATGTTAATGCTATAAGCCTTGACTTTCCCTTGACTCTTGTAGTTATGATATGAAGTATGTTCCTTGGCCCCAGTCATCCCTATTTCTACTCTTTTATTACTATTTTATTTCTTTCTCTACCAAGGATGTGTAATGATGTGCTAAGAGGCTTGCTTAGGGTCCCTTTAGGTTCCCCTCACTCCGTGTCACATCTAGGCCCTAGGCTTGGGTTGTGAAAAACTTGGTATCAGAGCACTAGGTTGTTAGGCCCTTGGCATCCAATATACTGCGTCGATTAAAGTCCTATTGATGATTGTGAAGAGCACCATGACTATGAATAGGAGGGTATGAGGTATTCTAGGAAATGTTTCACTTTTTCATGATCTATGTCGCGCGATAGAGTTAGATCCTCTAGGGTTTATTTCTAATCCCTAACCTTTACATTTTAGGATATGTCTCAAGTTACTCAAGACGGTGATATATTATGCAGAGATTCATAATGCTCTATAGGAAGTGGCCAAAGCGATAGCAAAATGGGAAACTCACCTTGATTAACAAATGAATGCTCCTAATACTTCAAATGGTAAAAGAAGAAGTAGAGAGGCCAAGAAGGCCCGATTGAAGGAAAGTTCCAAAGTCCCAAAGGTAGAGGTGGTGTGGTGCCTTATGCTAGGTGCCTAAAATGTGGCAGGTGCCATGATGGCCCATACTTGCGAGGTACTGATGCTTGTTATGGTTGTGGAGAGTTGGATCATAAGGTAAAGGAATTCCCTCATAAATGCAATAAGAGTAAAGGAGGCAATGATGGGGTGATTAGTCCTAGATGCCTAAAATATGGGAGGAAACATGGTGGTACATATTGGAGGAACATGGGTGCATATTTTGGGTGTAGTGAGATAGGCCACAAAATTCTGGATTACTCTTATGCTCAAGATAATGGTAAGTGTGGTGATGTTGATCAAGAGTTTCAAGGAGGGGATGAGGCGCTCAATGTTGCTACCGGTATGTTAAAGTTTTCTTTGACTTTGATGTGCATACATTGATAGGTTCGGTGTGCCATTATTTCTTTCATTATTACTTTTGGGTTACTAGTGGACTCCTTGTGTGTCTCGAGTGGTTCATGGGTGGACCTCTTTGTTGAGTATGTTGTTGCTAAGAGAGGGTTCATGGGTGTTGTATCGTATTTATATTGCATTAGGTCTTGCCTTCTGACTTGTTGGGTTTGATGTGGTGGATTTTGAGTCATACTTGGGATGGATTAGTTGCATACATGTTATGGTTCCTCTGATTGTAGGGCTTGTAGAGTTAGAATCCAACTCTCTAATGAACCCATTTTGAGTAGGAGGTTGTCAGGTGGTGGCAAAAGAGGTATGTCCATTTCTTGTACTATGATACACTTGATCTCTAAGGGTTGCATTCTTTGTCTCGTGGGGGTTAGGGCTATTGAACCTAAGTTATTTCTATTCAAATTATTTTGGGTGGTAGATGAGCTCTTGAATCCTTTCTGATATTATGGATTTAGGGTAGTATCTTTTGATTTGGCTACTTTATATCATGCTTCTAATGAGTATAGGGCTCGTAAGGTTTTGATATGATGGTTAAGGATGGACGATCCATTTTGTTAACTACAATAGGCTAGATGCTTCTCTAAGATTAATTTTGGTCTGGGATTTGTCCCCAAGTGAGAATGGAGGGAGGTGAAATCCCTAGGTGTCCTATCGAATTAGGAGTGAGCATTAGAGTAGTGGTGAAGTTGTTTGGTTGACTTATGCACCAGCTATGTTTATGGGTTTCATGAATAGGGTCTTAAAACCCTACCTTGGCATATTTGTGGTGACGTCTAGTGGTGGAGCATTGAATTATGTAGAAAATGTGAACCATTTGGGGTAGTGTTGCAAGTCTTGGGGAACGAGATGTTGGTTGCTAAATATGATAAGTGTGATTTGAGGGTAACAAGAAGGTGCTTAGAACTCCTTGAGGAATATGATATGAGTGTGCATTGTTTTTCCCCAATAAGGCTAAGGTTGTGACTAGTTCTCTAAGTAGGGTGCCTATGGGTAGCCTAGCATATGTTGATAGTAGCGAGAAGGAGGTGGCTAGGGAGGTCCATCAGTTTGCTAGATTAGGACTTAGGTTAGAAGGGGTTGATAATGGTGGTATTGTTGTTGATGGTTCTAAATCTTCATTGGTTTAGGAGGTGAAACCTAAGTAAGATCTTGGCCTAACTTTGTTCTAATTGAAACCATTGGTAAAAGATTGTAAGGTGGAGGTTTTCACCCTTTGCGGAGATGGTGTCCTTAGGTTCCAAGGTAGATTTTACCTTGTGTTGATAGCTTGAAGGAAAAGATTCTAGACGAGGCTTTTAGTTCTTTTTATTCAATTCACCTCGGGTCTACTAAACTATACAAGGATTTGAGAGACCTGTATTGGTGGGGAGATGAAGAGGCACATTGAAAAAATTGTGTATGATTGCCATAGTTGCCAACAAGTCAAAGCTGAACACCAAAGGCCAGGTGGTCTAGCACAAGGAATAGAGGTTCCTACTTTGAAGTGGAAGGAGATTAGTATGGATTTTGTGGCTTGGTTACCCAAGACTAAGGGGTTTTTTAGATCCAGTTTGGGTTGTAGTTGATAGGATGACAAAATTAGCTCATTGTCTATAGGTTAAGACCACATATGGGGCTGAAGATTATTCTAGGTTATGCATTCATGACTTGATGAGGTTGCATGGGGTTCCTTTATCCATAATGTTGGATTATGGTGCTCAATTTACTTAGCACTTTTGGAGGTCCTTCCAGAGAGATCTTAGAATCGAGGTAAATCTTAATATGACCTTTCACCCTCAAATGGATGGCCAAGCCGAAAGAACTATCCAAACACTTGAAGACATGGTTAGTCTTTATGTATTGGATCTTAAGGGTATTTGGGATGATCGTCTTCCATTGATTGAGTTTATGTATAACAATAGTTATCATTCTAGTATTGGTATGACTCCTTTTGAGACTCTCTATGGTAGGCATTATAATTCACCGGTTGGGTGATTGAGGTAGGACAGGTGACTTTTATGAGTCCAGATTTGGTTATGGAGGCACTTGAGAAGGTAAGAAGGATTAGAGAAAGGTTGGTGATTGGATCTATTTGAAGGTATCACCCATAAAGGGTGAGGTTCATCTTGGTAAGAAGGGTAAGTTAAGCCGAAGGTACGGGAGTCCTTATAGAGTGTTGAGGAGGATTAGTAAGGTTGAATACGAATTGGGGTTGCCTATGAATAGGGATATGGTTAGTCCGGCACTATATGCTTCTAGGTTAAGGGGATGTGTTGTTGACTCTAGTGCTATAGAACTATTTTAAGTAATGGGTTTTGTGGTGGATAAGTTGACTTTGGAGAGAAGATCCCGTTAGGTATATTGGATGGATAGATGGAGGATGTGTAGTTCATCAAGGCACTTTGGAAGAATAGTCTAGTCGATAGTTTATACCAAGGAGCCGGAGTGGGCATGGAGAAGCGATATTGAAACCTCTTTCACTCTATTCAAGCTAGTGATAACACAACAAGTCTTTTTGTTTTATGATTCCAAATCTTATGTTTCAGCCCCTATGTCATTTACATGCATTCACGTCAATGGTAACAAGTTCATGATGATTTTGACACACATGTTCAGATTTTGAAAATAGTGTTTTAAGAATGTTGTTGTATTCTTGTTGGGCCTGATTTCTTCACGATTAATCTTCTCATATATGTTTATTTTACATTGGGGAGGAATTTTAACAATGGGGAGATATTGAAACGACCCCAAAAAGTGCTCGAAAATGTGCCTCAGATGTGTTGGAATTATAATTTCCTTATATCTCAAAATTCATGCGTTATTTTGAAAATTTGACTTCATATTCTTGTCATGGGGTCAAATTGAGTGGAAAATGGGTCTAACCCTAATTTTAGAGTAAATAAATCACAATTTAAATTTTCAAAATGTAGATTTCTAGTGACGTATGGGCGTTGCTGGCGCGACGCGCAAGTACTTTATTTTTGTGCCAATTTTCATGTGTAGTCTAAGACTTCTAGGTCTTGGTCCTAAGCCTTCCCATGCGTGAAAATAGCTATACTTAGTATTATGTCACCCTCATATCATCCAAGACATTCCCAAGTACTCACTCAAATACTTAGCCAATATTTCATCTCCTAAATTCAAATCTCAAAACTCATCCAGATCTTAAGGTTCTCAATCAAGCTTCAAGTCTCCATCTCCAATCTTCTTCAAGGATTCTCCAAAAGTCAAGATATGTGGGTTTCTTTCATGGCTTCCTTTCACCCATGATGCCCAATCTTCCTTTTACCTAAAATTGCATGATTAAAAATTGATTTACTCATGGGTCTTATCTATTATGAATTTTACTGCACACTATGTTGGGGTTTCATGAAATTATGGTTGTTTTAGCATGTTTTGAGCTATGAACCTAAGATCTATTATGGGACTTGATGAAGGATTTTGGTGTATATTGCTTGAGGGTTTTACTAAGTATCTATTGATGGTTTTACAATGAATTTTCTTGCACGATTTCACCCTTGATTTTCATGATTTTACACTAGTACTACACACCAGCCAAGTATTTGATAAAATGTCCAATTATGATTTTTTTTAGGAAAGGAAATTCCAATGCATGTTTTATGAGATGAATGACTTTACGATTATCAAAGGAATATATGTATATGATGATGAAAGGAATGTATGCATATTATATTATCTCTATAGTGTTGGGGACAACCAAGCCTCACTCTGGAGTTTGTAGGCCTGGGTAACCATGTTGAGGGGTTTGTACCTCGATCACCTTGCTCGAGAGGTGGCAGACTCGTGAAACCATGTCGAGAGGTTTGTACCTTGATAATTATGTTGGGGCTTTTGTACTCCATCAACCATGTTGGGGGGTTTGTAGCTCATCAACCATGTTGGGGAGGGGTATTTGTACCTCAACAACCTCAGGATGGGGTTTGTACCTCATGCACCTCTCAAAGGAGGTGGTAGGCCATGGATTGCACTAATAATGGTAACTCTTTACACTTGTATTATGTTCTATATAATCATTTTTTACTTCAAGCATCATTCATACATGCCATATTATTATATACATATTCATTGCATATGTTATGCATTTTGATTATGATGCTTATCACTTGTTGCACTGCATCCTGCACACGTAACACATTCAAACCTACTAATGCATACTATATGCCTACATAATGTAACCATGTAGGAAATGGAACCCCGCTTGAGCATCTCCATCCATATGGCTAGTACAATTTCACTTAAGCTTGTTGGTGAGTCCTCCATTCTGGGGATGTTGCTTATGATCTCTTGCTATGTTCTAAAACTATCTTTATTTTTATGTATACATTGACTATGAGAGTGAGCCCAGTTGCTTGTCTTGGCCCCCGCTCTTATCTATGTAGTAGAGATGTTGTTGGACATGTCATGTGTAATGCTATAAGCCTTGACCCTCTTTTGACTCTTGTAGTTATGATATGAATGATGTCCTTTAGCCTCAGTTATCCTTATTTCTACTCTTTTGTTGCTATTTTGAATTCTTTAATGACCAAGGATGTGTAATGATGTGCTAAGAGGCTTTATTAGGTTCCCCTCGCGCTGTGTCACGTCTAGGACCTAGGCTTGGGTCGTGACACTTACCAATCCTCCTCATCGCCCTATAAGGTCCCACATATCTAGGGCTTAACTTACCCTTCACACCAAAACGAACCACACCCTTCATGGGTGAAACCTTCAAATAGACCTAATCACCAACTTTGAATTCAAGATCCCTTCTCCTCACATCGGCATAGGACTTTTGGTGACTTTGGGCCATCTTAAAACTTTCTCTAATCATCATAACCTTCTCAAGAGCCTCCATAACCAGGTATGGTTCGAACAAAGTCACCTCTTTAACCTCAAACCACTCAATCGGTGATCTACAATGTTCACCATAGAGAACTTCAAAAGGGGCAATACCGATGCGAGAATGATAACTATTGTTATAGGCAAACTCAATCAATGGGAGATGATCATCCCAACTACTCTTAAGATCCAATAACCAAGCCCTAAGCATATCCTCAAGTGTTTGGATAGTTCTTTCAGCTTGGCCATCCTTTTGAGGGTGATAGGTCGTACTAAGTTTAACTCTTGTACCAAGACCCCTTTGGAAGAACCTCCAAAAATATGAAATAAATTGAGCACCATGATCCGATATGATGGAGAAAGGAACCCCATGCAACCTCACCAAGTTATGATTGTACAACCTAGAATAATCTTCAGCCCCGTATATGGTCTTAACCGGTAGAAAGTGATCTGATTTCATCATCCTATCAATGATAACCTAAGTGGAATCAAAACCCTTTCTAGTCTTGGGCAACCCAACCAAAAATCCATACTAATCGCTTCCTACTTCCAAGTAGGAATCTCCATGTCTTGGGCTAGGCCACCCAGCCTATGATGTTCGACTTTGACTTGTTGGTAACTATTGCAACCAGAAACAAATTTGGTAGTGTCTTTCTTCATACCTTCCCACCAAAAACATCCCTCAAATCTCTATACATCTTGGTAGCCCTTGGGTGAATAGAATAGGAAGAACCATGAGCCTCATCAAGAATCTTTCCTCTAAAGCCACCAACACAAGGCACACATAACTTACCTTGGTATCCAAGGACACCATCTCCCCCTTGGGAGAAAACCTCCACCATACCATCTTTTACCAATGCATTCAATTCTAACAAAGCACGATCAAGATCTTGCTTAGGTTTTACCTCCTCAACTAATAAATATTTAGAATCATCAACAACAAAACCAACACCATTATCAACCTCTTCCAATCTAACTCCCAATCTAGCCAACCGGTGGACCTCCTTAGCCACCTCTATGCCCCCACCATCAACATGAGCAAAGCTTCGCATAGACACCCTACTCAAAGCATCCGTCAACATAAGCCTTACCGGGATGATAATGCACACTCATATCATAATCCTTAAGAAGTTCTAACCATCTTCTTTACCTCAAGTTTAGATCTTTTTGAGTGAACACATATTGGAGACTTTATGATCGGTAAAAATATCAATATGCACCCTATAAAAATAATAACGCCACGTCTTTAATGCAAATACCATGGAGGCTAGTTCAAGATCATGGGTAGGGTAGTTCTTTTTATGTATTGTGAGTTTTCTTGAAGCATAGGCTATCACCTTACCATTTTTAATCAACACACAACTCAAACCAACTCTAAAAGAATCACAATACACAACAAATCCTTCTAGCTCTTCTGGTAGAGACAAAATGCGAGCGGACACAAGCTTTCTTTCAAGGTTTGAAAGATCTTCTCACACTCATCGGTCTACAAAAACTTATCCTTGTTTTGAGTCAATTTGGTAATGGGAGAAGAAATAGAAGAGAACCCATTCACAAACCTCTGATAGTAACCCGCTAAGCCCAAGAAGCTCATGATATTTGACAGGGTCAATGGTCTAGGCCAATTTCTAATCATATTCATATTTTTAAGCTCCACCTTAATACCATCCTCTGACATCACATGACCTAGGAAGGCGACATCGTTTAACTAAAATTCACAATTTTCATACTTGGCATACAACTTCCCTTCACTCAATCTTTGTAGCACTAGTCTTAAGTGGCTGATATGCTCCTCCTCGCTATGTTAAAAAATAAAAATATCACCAATGAAGAACACAACAAATGAATCAAGGTAGGGTTTGAAGACCCTAGTCATAAGATCAATAAAGATAGCCGATGCATTGATCAACCCAAAAGACATCACAACAAAATCATAATGCCCACACCTAATCCAAAAGGCCGTTTTAGGAATGTCACACTCCTCACCTTCACTTGATGGTACCCGGACTGAAGATCAATCTTAGAGAAGTGGATAGACCCTTGAAATTGGTCAAACAAATCATCAATCCTTGAAAGATGATACTTATTCTTTGTGGTCACCTAATTAAGTTGTCGGAAATCTATACACATTCTAAGGGACCCATCCTTCTTTTTCACAAACAACACCAGTGCATCCCAAGGTGATTGGCTAGGCCTAATGAAACCCTTCTCCAACAAATCCCTAAATTGGTCTTTTAACTCCATCGGTGCCATGAGGTAAGATGGAATAGGAATGGGTTGAGTATTGGGAAGGAGGTCTATACCAAAATCTATTTCCCTTTCTAGAGGAACACAAGGAAGGTCATTTGGAAAGACATCAAGGAACTCATTTACAACCGGAACTGTCTCTATAGGAAGGACATTGGACTCCACATCCCTTACTCACTCAAGATGATAGAGACACCCCTTTGAGATCAACTTACGAGCTTTAATGCAAGAGATGAATCTACCTTTGACCACCACATCATGGATCTCCCACTCAATGCATGCAACCAATCCATCCCAAGAATGATATCAAAATCAACCATATCCAACTCAACAAGATCACAAGGTAATATCTTATACAAAATACAGTCGGCATGATTTCTATACACCTTTCTAACAACAATAGATACACTAACAGGAGTAGACACCTCATAAGACTCACATAACAATTCGGTCTCAATATAAAACTTTTTGGAAACAAAAGGGGTAATAAAATAAAGAGTGGTACTTGGATCAATTAATGCATACACATCAAAATCAAAGACTTTTAACATACCCATGACGACATCAGGAACCTCCTAAACCCCTTGCCTCCCTTGGAGTGCATAGAACCAATTGTGCCTTGGGACACCATCGGCCACCTCTCCCCAAATATACCGCATTAGCATCTTGTGGATCAACCTCCTTACCCTTGTTGCGATCTCAAGTGCAATCTATCACCTTATGCGCAACTTCCCTATAACCATAACAAGCATTGGTATCCCTCAAGCACAGGCCACTATGACCCTTACCACATTTCGGACACCCACCATTAGGAGCCACACACCAAACACCTTGGGCCCTTCCCTTGGAAAGTCATTGACAACCCTTTTATTAAATGCATGAGAAGACCCTTGGCCTTGATGAAACTGACCACCCTTTAGACCTTAGAATTTTCCCTGAAAATGGGCCCTCTTGGCCTCATTACTCCTCCTCTTCCTTAATTTTTCCTCCTCCATTTATCGGGACAGGTCATCAAATAAGACAAATCCATGTCAAAAATTAACATAGTGGACTGACATTCCTCACTACCAAATTAGATACACCCATCACGAACTTGTTCATTCTGAATCTTGGATCGGCAACCAATTGGGGAGCATATTTAGAGAGTTGATTGAACTTGAGGGCATATTCCCTCACACTTATAGACCGTTGTCTCAAATTCATGAACTTTACTAATTTGGCTTCCCTAAGCTTAAGAGGGAAGAACTTCTCTCATGGCACCACATTATTGATTCTATTCTCCTCCTTCCATTGATTAAACCATATTTGTGCTACTACTTTGAGTTGGTAGGCCGCCAACCCAGCTTTCTCCTCTAATTTGATGCCCATGATAGCTAATACCTTATAGACCTCATTAATGAACACTACAGGGTCCTAATCTACCTTAGACCTATAAAATACTAGTGTATTCATCCTCATGAAGTCTCTTACCCGAGATGCTGGTGTAAGAGCATGAGGGGATTGGGCCCCTTGTTTGGCTTGATTACCCATAACTTGTGCTAGCAAAGTGAGGGCATCCTGGATCTCACTATGAACTAGTTGCTCCTTGGAAGTGCGGGCTCTCCTTATTCTTGTGTTAGTCATGATCTAGCATAGGAAAGAACAATCATTGGGAGTGAACCTTACTTTAAATCTGTAGCATAACTTAGAACACGAAGAAGGAAAATATTTTCTAAAGTGTCTCACAGCCTCTAGCTTATAGTTATGGTGCACAACACAACCATGAACAAGACTTTAATAGGCATGGTGTGTTGGACACCGAGGACCATTAACAATCTAGTTCTCTAATACCAAATTTCTTACGATCCAAACCTAGAGCTTAGACATGAAATGGTGAATAGGGAATCCAAAGGGACTCCAAACAAGCCTCTTTAACATATCATTACATATCCTTAGTCGCGGAAGCAATTAAACAACATAATAAGAGTAAAAATAACAAAAAAAGGACTAAAGGGATACTCCCATAAGATAAGCATCAAATAAGAGAGTCAAGGGTCAGTATATAACATGTCCAACAACACCGCTACTACATAGACAAGAGCGGGGGCCAAGACAAGCAACTGGGCTAACCCTCATAGTAAATATATATATAAAAGAAAGGTAGCCTCAATGCATAGCATGAGATCATAGATATTATCCCTGGAATGGAGGACTCACCAACTATCTTAAGAGAATTCGTACTAGCCACATGGAGAAAGATGCTCAAGCGGCAAATAAGGTACGAAACCCTCAATGTGGTTGATGAGGTATAAACCCCTCAACATGGTTGATGAGGTACAAACCCATTAATATGGTTATCATGGTACAAACCCCTACACATGGTTGCATAATCCTACCACCTCTTGGGCAAGGTGATCGAGGTATAAACCCCTCAACATGGTTGCATGGACCTACCACCTACCGAGAGAGGGGAATGAGGTTCAAATACCTTAACATGGTTAGTCGGGCCTACAACCTCCCGAGTGAGGCTTGGTCAATTTTGATACTATCGAGATAATATCATATACATATATTTCTTTCATCATTATAAAGTCATTTAACTCCTAAGACATAAATTGGGACTTCAATTCCTCAAGAAACTATAACTGGACCTTTTCTCAAACACTTGGTGGGTGTACAAATGCTAGTGTAAAACCATGCAGTTAAAGAGTGAATCATGCAAGAAATCTTGAAGTAAACCATTCCATCAATACTTGGTAACACTATTATACAATATACATCGAAACCCTTTATCAGATCTCAAGATAGATCTAAGATTCATAGCTCAAAACAAGCATAAATAGTCATACTTTTATGAAAACCCCAACATAGTTCATAGTCAAATTCATAATAGTAAACCAATGAGTAAATCAACTTTAAATCATGCAATTTAGGTAAAAAGGATGCTTGAACACCATGGGTAAAAAGATCTAATGGTTGAAACCCAAATACCATAGATTTGCAGAATTCTTGATGAAGATTGAAAATTGAGATTTGAAGGCTCAGTGATAACCTTAAGATCCGGATGAGTTTTGGACATTCGAATTTTGAGATGAAATATTATCTAAATATTTGAGAGAGCATTTGGGAATGTCTTGAATGATATAAAGGTAAAATATAGCTAAGTATAAGTATTTTCACGTATGGGAAGGATTAGACCTAAGGCCAAAAAGCCTTGGACCGAAGTGAAAACTAGCAACATTTTTACACTATGGCGCGCCCGTGGCGCATTGCGCCAGGGGTGCGAAAAGCTCTCTGGAAATTAATTTTTAGGAAAATGAAATTGTAATTTGTTTGCTTTAAAATCATTGTTCGACACATCCCCCACTCAACTTGACCCCCTGAAAAAGAATATGAGTAAAATTTTTGATATAACGTACGAATTTTGAGATATATAGAAATTTCAATTTTGGACACTTCCGAGGCATATTTTTGGGCACTTTTTGGGGTCCTTTCATTTATTATCAAGGTGTAATATTTTTTTCATGATAATTTTGATGTGATTTTGTTTTCTAAAAAAAGAGAGTGTAGTACACAAATCAAGGTGAGAGTAGAATGAAAGAGAGACATGTGTTTTTTAAACTAAGAAGTGATAGCTTAAGTGTGAAACTCACATTCTTTTTATTGAATGTTTTATGTATAAAACACAAAAAGGAGGATAGTTAAAGTGTACTTTTGACACACCTAGGATATTTTAATATTGTATATCACTTGTAACTTTATATTAGTTGTAACGACCCCCTGTTTAGGAGCCCTCAGTGCAAAAAAGTTAGCCTGATAATTAACTAGGAACTTGATTTATGAGACTATTTATGGCCTGTAGGATCAATTACTAAATATAGAAATTCAAGAAGGGTAAAAGTTTCCATGTGTGGGATAAGCTATAGACTAAGTTACAACTTGTATGATATCTTACGGCTCGAAGACGTGTTCGTAAGTGGGACCCCATACAGAAAGAAAATTTGGATTTTTCAGAAAGGTGACTAATGAGTTATATGATAGCCCATGGTTTAGGGTACGACTAATATATTGTTTCATGGAATAAGGTCAGGGACAAGCAGATGATTAGGGCAAGTGTAGAAGGACTCTACGAGTCCAACCATGGGTTATAAGTAATTGCACCATCCATATTGTTGACTATGGTTTTCAATTCAGTAAAAGTAGATTTTAGGATTCTTAGATGTGCCACCAGATGAGGGGACTTACGACACATAAGTCAATCTATGGCCTGTGATTGGGGTTTTTGTGGCTGGCATCTGATAATTTTTAATAGGGATAATTTGGTCATTTTTTGCAAATCTATTCCTAAAACATATCATTTTGGCAACGGGAAAGGAGCCTATATTAGCTTTCAATCCCTAATTTCCATTGTTCTACACTCTCAAATTCTCTAAGGCAAAAGAGGCTCTTAAGAATAGGCAAGAACAAGGCTAGGGTTTCCAAGTTTCCTCCCCAACACTTCAATTTTGTTTTTCTCTAATTCCCCCGGAATGCGAGTTGATCTATGGGTAGCCTCTCACTCATAAAGTTTACTACTATGCATTTTACCTTTTTTTAGTTCCTAAATTTAAAGTGCATGGTTATGATAATTTCATGATTATTATATTATTATATGATACTCATAAGTAAAATGACTATTTTGCTAAGTAAATATATAGACATTTGATGTTGATTCCATGACGGTTTGATATAGTTAAAGAAGGGTGATTTTGATGTTCCTTTTTAAAGAAATTTCTTAAGACTTACATAATTTATGATTGTTGAATGCATCAAATGAGGCCACCTTATTTCCAATGAAAGTTTTTCATGAATTATGACTATGACTAGGGCATTTATGAAGAGCATCAAAGTTAAGGTTTACCAAAGATATATGTATGATGATTATTACCCTAAAAGATGTCTAAGAAAGAGTCTTAAGTTTGATCTACTTGTATGATTGCTACTTATGATTCTATGAGTATGATTTCAAAAATTCTGTGGGATGACTTAGCACCGAGAGGAGTAGAAGTTGGGACTTATCCCATTAGTTTAGGCATGATCCGTTGAAGCTAAATCTCAACATTTCTAACAATATGCTACCATAAGAGCCTTATAGGCTAGGCTAGTGGATCTATATAGGCTAAAATGTTATGTAAGATGCAACTCCAAAGTTATTAAGTTTTGGATGCCTACGTTAGCAAGTATATTCCCCTTTTCCCAATGGAAGGAGCGCATTGGCCTTATTCAAATGGAAGGAGTTCATTAGATAAGTATCTCACATGGTCGTACTTTTGGTTATGGTCCATTACCATAAATTTACATGATCTTATGATATGTCTTTACTTTATGTGTTTTCTTATGCATTGTCTTATATTGATTGGAGCCATATTCCTTGTGTATGTTTCAGTTTATTTCATGACTCTTTAGTCTTATGTATACCTATATGTTATGTTTAATTATGATGGCATTGGAATTTTATCAGTGCATTATAGCTTACATACTTAGTATATTCTAATGTACTAATACATATTTGCCTATATTGTTTAATCATATAGGGACAAGTACTCCTCCGCTAGCTCATGTCTAGTTGTTAGCATTCGAGATTAGCTTATTCTTGTAGTGAGCCCTTGTTTGAGACTCCACCTGTTTTCCACTCCTTTCTGTATTTTTGTTTTTAGATAATGTATTTATGGCCGTTTTGAGTCTTTTACTTTCTATGTTGTCTACTATGGATGTTCTTTCTATTTGATGAAAACCAACCATATCGATTTTGCTCGTGATGTATTAGTAGTGTGCTTATGGACAAATGATGTTTTCTATTTTTCCTATTTCTATGTTGCTCCATTTCACAAGATGGCCCATATCCCCTTTTCCCTTATGTTTTCCATAATATGATTCTATTTAATTCCTATGAATTTTTGAGATGCTTAGATGTCCTGGATGAGGTACCTTTATGTATCTCATTTGCCGTGTGATGACTAGGCCCCTAGCTTTGGTTGTTACAAACTTGATATTAGAGCATGGGGTTTTAATATTCCTTAAATGTCCATGCATACCCCATAACGTAGAGTCTCATTCAAGGTTATAAAGCACGTCACTATCTTGAATGAGAGGCTATGAGAGGGTCTAGGAAAGTCTTTCCTTCTTTCTCATTCAATGTCATGCCTTAGAGTTGAGTAGGATTTTCCTGTAACAAGCAACAACCTTTTGTTTCTTTCTACATCATGTCGCCCTGAAGAGCTTCCCACTTGTGGACACTCCAGAATAACAAATCCCTCCACTCTAACAGGATGAAAGAGTGTCTCATGCAGAGGTTAAAGACACTTTCACATTGTTAGCCCAAGCATTAGCTAACCAATCCAATAGGGAGATAACTGTGCCTCCCCAAGCGTACCTCGGCCGTTAGAGTTCGTAACTTCATATAGATGAACCCACCAAAATTCCTTAGGTCAAAGGTGGATGAGGACCCTATTGAGTTCATTGAATAAGGCTACCAAGTTATGTTAGTGATGGGTGTGCCATTGGAGGACAAAGTTGAGTTGGTGGATTGTCAACTTAATGGAGTCACCAAAATTTGGTATGAATATTGGGCTGACGAGAAAGGCTAAGGATCAGGTCTTATAGGTTGGGAGGAATTCAAGTGTGCCTTCATAGATCGATTCTTTCCTATTGAGTGTAGGGAGGCGAAGGTCCAGGAATTCATCAACTTGAAGCAAGAGAGCATGATTGTGAGGTAGTATGTGCTCAAGTTCATAAAATTATCCAAGTATGCTCTATTTACGATAGCAGATCCGAGGGTTCGCATGAGAAAATTTATTTTGGGTGTCTTCGAGTTGGTCTCCAAATAATGCAAGATGGTGATGCTAGTTAAAGAGATGGACATTTCCGGCCTAATGATGAATGCCAAAAAAATTGAAAAGGTGAAGCTCTGAGAAAGGGCATGGGAGTCAAAATACGCTCATATGGATGGTGGAAACTATTCTCACCAAAGGCATAGTGGATACGAATTTCAAGATAGCACAAGACAAGGATCCATCAACACTCCTCCCCCCCCAAAAGGATAAAGAGGTTGCCCCAAAGTCCTAATTTACCTAAGAGTAGAAGATCCCATAAGGAGGAATGCTTAGCCGAGTCCAATGCTTGCTTTACTTGTGGAAAGCCCAGCCACTATGTCAAGGATTGTGAAGTAGAGGAACAATACCTCAAGGCCAGAAGGGTCATGCTCAAGGTGCCCCTAGGGCCAATCAATTTTAAGCCTTTCACAGTCATAAAGAGGTCGAAGAGGCCCTAGATATGGTCACTGATATGTTACATGTTTATGATTTTGATGCATATGCACTCCTATATCTAGGAGCAAGTTTGTCTTTTGTATTCCCTTTCTTTACATATAAGTTTCATGCATATCCTGAAGTCTTCTATGAGCCCTATGAGGTGAGTAATACCATGCTTGAGTCTATCATATCCCGAAGAGTCTATAAGGGTTGTCCTAATTTTATCTTGCATAGAGTAATCTCATGTGATCTAATTGATCTCACCATGGTAGAATTCGATGTAATCTTAGGGATGGAATGGTTGCATGCTTCCTATTCCTCTATTGATTGTATAACCTGTAGGGTTAAAATTTCAATTCCCTAATGAGCTAGTTCTTGAATAGGATGGTAGAAACTCTTCATATAGAGGTCGAATCATTTCTTTTGTGAAGTCTCTCAAGATGATTTCCAATGGGTATATCTACCACTTGGTGAGGGTCAAAGATGTCTCTTCTAAAGTCCCTTCTCTTGAGTTGGTCCCTATTATAAGTGAGTTCCCTGATGTCTTCACATGAGTTACCAGGTGTCCCTCACATAAGGAAGATAGATTTTGGTATAGATCTTTTTCCCTATACTCAGCCTATCTCAATCCCTCCTTAAAGAATGACTCCCACAAAATTGAAGGAGTTAAAGGAGCAACTAAAGGATTTCATTAAACCTAGTCAATCTCTATGAGGTGCCCCAGTTTTATTTGTAAGAAAGAAAGATAAGTCGCTTAGTATATGCATTGACTATTGACAATTCAATAATGTCACTATCAAGAATTAGTATCCTCTTTAGAAGATAGATAATTTTTTTGATCAAATACAAGGTGTCACTCATTTCTGCATGATTGACTTCTGATCCTGTTATCACTAATTGAGGGTAAGATAAAGTGACATACCTAAGATGGATTTACAGACTAGGCACTGCTATTTTGAAATTGTGGTGATGTCATTTGGTCTCATCAATGATAGGCGATATTTATGGACCTTATGAACAGGGTGTTCAAACCTTTCCTTGACATGTTTGTTGTCTTGTTTATTGATGATATTCTTATCTTTTCCTAAGGTGAGCAAGAGCACATGGAGCACTTGAGGGCAATGTTGCAGACCCTGAGGGAACAGAAGCTCTATATAAAGTTTGACAAGTGTGAGGTTTAGCTAGATGATGTTGCCTTCCTTGGACATGTGGTATCTACATAAGGCATCGAAGTTCACCCTAAGAAGATAGAGACAGTAAGAAACTGGCTAAGGCCATTTACTCTCACTTTAAGGAGTTTCTTGGGTCCAACTGATTACTACTCCATAATTTCATCTCTAACACCAAGCTAACATAGAAGAAGGCTAAGTTTTTGTGGACCAATGAATGTGAGATGACTTTTTAGACCTTTAAGGATTGGTTGACTTCAGCCCCTATATTAATATTACTAGAAGGGAATGAGGGGTTCATCATGTATTGTAATCCATCAAGGATTATGTTCGGTTGTTTGCTAATGTAAAATGGTAAAATGATTGCCTATGCTTCAAGATAGTTAAAAGTTCATGAGAAGAATTACCCGATTCATGACCTAGAGTAGACGACAATAGTGTTTCCTCAACATTACTTATATGGAGTCCATATAGATGTTTTCACCAACCACACGAGTCTCCAACATGTGTTCACCTAGCAGGATCTCAACTTGAGGCAATAGAGGTGGTTAGAGCTACTCAAGGATAATGATATAAGTGTGAAGCACCTCCCCGATAAAGACAATATGGTAGATGACGCCCTTAGTAGGATTTCCATGGGTAGTGTATCTCATATAGAAGATGAAGAAAAAAGGGAGTAGGCTAAAGATGTTTATAGGTTGACTGGGAGTGAGATTGAGTAAATTCAGAAGTAGTGGCATGATGGTTCTTTATGGGTCAACATCTTCTTTGATTGATGAGGTTAAGGCCAAGAAAGATCTTGATCCCACCTTGGTTGAGTTGAAAACCTTGGTGAAAGATGTAAAGGTAGAAGTTTTCTCACAAGGGAGAGATGGTGTATTTCGATATCAAGGGAGGTTGTGTGTACCAAATGATGGTGAGTCGAAGAAGTGATCATGCAAGAAGCCCATAACTATTCATATTCTATTCATCTCAGTACTACTAAGATGTATAGAGATTTAAGGAGATATATTGGTGGAATAGGATGAAAAAGGACATTTCTCAATTTGTTCTAAATGTGCCAACTGCCAGCAGTTCAAAGTTGAACACCAAAGGCCGGGTGGCCTAGCCTAGGACATTGATATTCCTACTTAGAAGTGGGAAGAGGTCATCATGGACTTTATAGTTGGATTGCCAAAGACCAAACACTCTTTGACTCCATATGGGTGATAGTTGATCGTATGACGAAGTCCACTCATTTCTTGCCGGTTAAAACTACATTCAGTGCTAAGCACTACGCCTATATGTATTTTAGAGATTTTGGTGAGGTTGCATGAAATTCAATTGTCCATTATATCGAATCATGGATTCCAACTCACTTCTCATTTTTGGAAGTCATTCCAAAGAGGACTTCGTATTAGGGTGAAGATGAGAATGACTTTTCATCCTCAAATTGATGGGAAGGCCAAAAAGGCTATTTAGATGTTGGAAGATATGTTGAGATCTTGCATGTTGGAATTCAAAGAAAGTTGGAATGAACATTTACCACATATCAAGTTTGCCTATAATGATAACTTTCACGCAAGTATTGGGATGGCATCTTTCTAAGCGTTGTATGGTAGACAATGTAGGTCGCCCACTGGGTGGTGTGAAGTTTGTAAGGTGGAATGAATAGGACCAAACTTTCTGATAATTGTTATGGAGAAAACTAAAAGCATAAGGTAGAATTTACAAACTATTCAAAGTTGACAAAAGTCCTAGTGATTGGGTCTATTTGAAGGTATCCCAATGAAAGGTGTTCTCCAATTTAGTGAGAAAGAGAAGTTCAGTACTAGAAATGTGGGGCCTCATAAGGTAGTGAGAAGAGTGGGGAAAGAAGTGTATAATTTGGATCTACCCAATGAGTTGCACTTGATTAATCCAGTCTTCCATATATCGATGTTGAGGAAATTCATAGGTGACCCAAGTTCCATAGTTCCTTTGCATGATATTAACATTGAAGAGGATTTGAGTTATAAAGAGGTACAAGTTGAAATCCTAGACCAACAATTGAAGAAGCTAAGAAACAAGGAAGTTGCATTTGTCTAGGTAGATCGGAGGAACCAACAAGTCAAGAGTACTATATGAGAAGCGGAATCGAATCTGATGAAGCGCTTTCCATATATATTCCATTCTACTCAAGCCTAAGTTACTAAGAAATTCTTTCAAAACCTAAAGTGCCATGCATTTTAGCTTCTTATGATGTATACATTTATTTTGATATTTATGGACTTTCAAATATGTTTTAAAGAATAAAATTTGAAACTTTTGAGAAGTGATGTCTGATTTGTATTTTTGCATGCATATTGAATTATCAATTGCTAGTTTACTCCTTAGAGCCTGCCTATAAGTACATTCGGGGATGAATATTTCCGTGGGGGAGATATTGTAATGTCCCCCAGTTTAAGAGCCTTGAGTGCAGAAAAGTTGGCTTGAAAAATAACAGGAAACCTGGTTTACGAGAACACTTATGGCCTACAAGTTGTACTATGGCCCGTAGGATCTGTTCTTAAACATAGAACTTCTGAATGGGGAAAAGTTTTCAAGTGTGGGATAACCCAAGGACCAAGTTACTACCCGTATAGTATCTTATAGTACGTAGATGGGTTCTTGAGTGGGACCCCAGACATGATGCAATTTAGAGTTTTCAAGAATGTGACTTATGAGTTATCAGATGGCCCATGGTTCAAGATACGGCTCGTATATTGTTTCATGGAATAAGGTCAGGGATAAGGAGAAAATTCAGCCAAGTGTGGGAGGACTCTACGAGTCCAACCATGGCCCATAAGTAATTGCACGGATCATACTATTAATTATGGTTTTCAATTCACTAAAAGTCATATTACAGGATTCTCAGATGTACCATCAGATTAGGGGACTTATGGCCCGTAAGTCAATCTATAGCCCGATATCGTGGTTTTGTAAGTGGCTTTTGAATGTTTTTAATAAGGGAAAATTTGGTCATTTCCTGCAAATCTATTTCTAAACCTTGTCATTTTGGGGACTAGAAAGGAAACTATGTTAAACTTCAAGCCCTAATTTCCATCATTCTAGACTCTCAAATTCTCTAAGGCAAAAGAGGCTCCCAAGAATAGGCAAGAACAAGGCTAGGGTTTCCAAGTTTCTTCCCCAAGGATTCAATTTTGTTTCTCTCTAATTCCCGAGGTATCTGAGTTGATTTATAGGTATCCTCTAACCTATAGAGTTTCATACTATGCATTTTACCTTTTCTTTAAGTTCCTAAATTTAAAGTGCATGCGTGTGATAATTTCATGTTCCTTATGTTATTATATGATGCTCATAAGTTAAATGAATATTTTGGCAAGTAAACATATAGACATTTGAAGTATAATGTTGATTCCATGATGGTTTTTATATAGTTAAGGATGAGTAATTTTGATGTTCCTTTTTAAAGAAATTTCTTAAGATTTATGTGATTTATAATTATTCTATGTATCAATTAAGCCCACCTTATTTCTAATAAAAGTTTTCCATGAATCATGACTATGACTAGGGCATCTATGAAGAGTTTTAAAGTTAAAATTTACCAAAGATATATGTATGATGATTATTGCCCTAAAAGATGTTTAAGAAAGACTCTTAAGTTCAAGCTACTCCTATGATTGCTACTTATGATTCTAAGAGTATGATTTAAAAGATTCTCTAGGATGACTTATCACCAAGAGGACTAGAGGTGGGACTTATCCCGTTAGTTGAGGCATGATTCCTTGAAGCTAAATCTTAATGTCCCTAATTATAGGCTACCATAACAGCCTTATAGGGTAGTCTAATGGATCTACATAGGCCAAAAAGTTTTGAAAGATACAATTGGAAAGTTACTAAGTTTCGGGTATCTACCTTGGCAAATAGATTTCCCTTTTCCCAATGGAAGGAGCGCATAGGTCTTTTTTTCCAATGGAAGGCATTCATTGGATTCCATGAAGTAGCTTAAATGGTCTTACAATCTATTATGGTCCATTAGCACAATTTTACATTATCTTATGATATGTCTTTACTTTGTGTATTTCCTTATGCAGTGTCTCATATTGATTAGAGCCATATTCCTTATGCATGTTTAAGCTTATTTCATGACTCCATAATCTTATATATACCTATATGTTATGTTTAATTATGATGGAATTATAATTTCAGCCATACATTGCATCTCATATACTTAGTATATTTTGACGTACTAATGCATATTTGCCGATATAATTTAACCATGTGGGGACAGGTACTCCTCCACCGACTCATGGATAGTAGTTGGCTTTCGAGACTAGCTTATTATTGTTGTAAGTTGTTAGTTTGGGACTCTACCTATTTTGCACTCCTTTCTATATTTTTCTTTTTAGACAATGTATTTGTCACCCTTCTGAGGCTTTTACTTTCTGTGTTATCTACTACGGATGTTCTTTCTATTTGATGAAAATCGATTGTACCAGTTCTATTCATTTTGTATTAGTGGTATGAATATGGTTAAATGATGATTTCTAGTTTCCCTATTTTTTATGTTTTTTTATTGCATAAGATAGACCATAACTCCTTTCCCTTATGTTTTTCATAATATCTTTCTATTTAATGTCTATGAATATTTGAGATGCTTAAATGGCTAGGGTGAGGTGCCTTCAGGTATCTTATTTATGTGATGACTAGGCCCCTAGGTCGGATTGTTACACTAGCAAAAATAATCAAAATGACTAATCCAGGAATGGACTCTGGGATTAGCAGAGTTTGAATAGATGGTTTCCAAAAGAGGTGCCTAAGCTTCTTAGAGAAAACATTAATCCACCAAGGGAGGAAAATCAACATGATAAATTCAAAAGGGGAGTTTACATTAAAGATGGCTTGGGAGTATATATGGCACTAGGAAGAGAAAAGTATTATCTATAAATGGATTTTGAGCAAAGGAATGTCATTTTTAAATAGCTTTCTTTATGTAGAGGATGTGGAAATTCATAGTGCCCGTAGATGATAGATTGAGAAGATGGGAAGTTCAGGGACCGTCAAGATGTTGGTGCTATGATAACCCAGAGCAAGAGACAATCTCTCATGTCTTCCTGAAATTCTTTTTAGCTAATAGGACATGGTCCTATTTTTTGTTCTTTTGCGGGTCTATACATCTAAGGTCTTTCATTTAAGAGAGATAATTATGCTATAGTGGGACCTTGAGACTAAAATAGATAAGAGATCATTATATAGAGCAGTCCTTACCATCATTATATGGGAGCTATGGAAATCAAGAAATAGGAGGTAGCACTAGGGAAAATAGACTTCAGCAATGAGAATCGTCCATAATATAAAAAGAAATTTGCATCTGTGGTACCAAGTAAAGATGCCCCATATGCCTGATGTGTTGCCCAAATAGATCGTATTTGAGGCCTAAAACATTGGATTTTGTGTGTTCTAAATAAGACTTTTTATGGTTTTTATGTGTTTTTGTTTTTCTTTTTGTAGAAAGTACAAGTTGCCTTGATTTTGGAGAAAAATTGCAGATTTTGTTGATTTTGAAGAACTACGAGCCCCCTATGAGTTATAGCCCAAGCAACGAGTCGTAGAGTCTATTCATAGCAATTAACAGTGTTCAAAACTAAAATCTGAGAATTTGAAGTTCAACCATAAGAGCTCAAGTTATGAGTCGTAGTCCTCTCTACGACTTATAGAAGGATGCCTTGTAGCAATTAACTTTGTTGATTAAAATTGAAAATGCAAGAGTGGATTACAAGAAGGCTATATGACTCTTAGAGGTGGATCATAGCAGTGAAGTCAAAAATGCCAAGTGCTGACCATGAAAGTCCATTTATATCTTGCAGGTCATCTTACGAGTCGTAACTATGAGCAGTAGCAGGCGCCAACCAAATTTTCTAATTATTTTAAGGGCTTTTTTGCAAATTGTATAAATAGTATAAGTTAGGGTTTTAGGAGTAGCTTTTGATCAGTCTTAGAATATTCTTCATATCATAGTAGTTTTGTAGAAAAGATTTTAGAGAGAATTTTTAAGGTTTTACTTTGATACTCAAATTTGGGGATTTAGAATCACTTGTAGATTAATTTCATCATTCAAGCTTGTGATTCTAATTTCAAAAAAGGTATCATTATTCTTCAATTTGCTTGGATAAGAAATCGTCCATGCTTTGTTATTTTATTGTGGATTTATGTGCCCAATCCATGAGTGGCTAAACCCACAACTTGGGATTGTGGGAACCATGAGTAGCTAGCTTAATAACCCAGATTATTTGCACTTCTTAAATTTGGTATTTACATGTATTATCTATTTTTCTTTATTTTTATTATTGTTTAATGGTGGCCATCGTTAAACCTCGCCTTTTGTCATGATTTCGATCAAAGTAGTGATGAATAGGAAAAGAAAATAGGTGACAAAATTTGAATGATATGTTCTTGTCTAATCAATCAAACCCAACCAAGGAGAGGTTGACTTGGACAATAGGTAATGGTTAGTTTGGCACACTATGGTAGCCGACCAAGCGCTATAGTGATATTCAACCTTCGCCTTTGCCCAAAGGTTGGAAGAAATTAAGCTACCATCCTGTATGTAATGTCCTAATTTAGGTTGTGTTATCCAGGGGTGTTTGAGTTAGTGAATCATGGGAAACACAATTTCCCAAGTTGTTCTCCAATTTGATTGTCTATATGTTTATTAGTATTAATTTTATTTTACTACCAACCATTGCTAATCCTCCCCCCCCCCCTCTTGAGAATAGAGTTATTTGATGCTTGAATTGATTATTGGTGAATCAATGTGGAAAACCCCTATATTCTCTTGGGATTTGATCCTAACCTATTGTTAGGTTTTATATTTGAGAATAAACGCTTCATCCTCAAAGTGAGAGGTACTATTTGAGCGTGATCAAAATTTATGGCACCATTGCTGGGGAATATGATGAGGTTTTGCCTTGATTTCACTAGTAACTATTTTAAGTGTTGGTTTATTGATTCTATTATACATTACTTTTCTCTTTGTTTTTGTTTCTTACTTTCATTTATAAGATACACTTGAATACCCAACATAAGGATTTAGCAGGTTGTCCGACGAATGGTTGATGAAAATCTCCTTATCACCAGCGACCTACTCCAATCATTACAGAGACGTGCTCTATTTTGGGGTCTTCCATCGGAGGATCGACAATCATTTATAGAACTTTTGCATGAGTGTATAGGGAGGTGATGGGAACATAACATCAATCTATAGATGTTGTGCAACTTCAAGTCTTCTCGATAACACTCATAATGCTAGAACTTGGTGGGCACAACTCCCACAAGAGGTGTTCATGAACTTGGTGGAGGTTCAAAGAACTTTCTTAGCAAGGTTCCATATTAGACCAAGCAGGATTAAACTACGGGATTAATCATTCATTTTTAGCAATTCCCAGGTGATTCCCTTACTTCGACATGGGAGCAATTCAAAAGATGCTTAAAAGATGCCCTAGATCATGGCATTTTAGATGCAACACTAGTAGCAAGCTTCTATGGATCGATGAGCTCAGAACATCAACCTCATGCAGATGCTCTACTGGGAGGAGGCTACCTAGCATTCTTATAGTCACCCTTTGCAGAGGTCATTCAACAAATGGATAAGTTGGAGGTCGTCCATAGCATATATAGACCTACAAAGGAGCAATCAACTAGTTGTATGGAAGTTTTTAATAATAACTCTGAGCAAGTGAATGATGTGGGTAACTGGTGTAAGCTACCACATCAACAATGCAAGGAAGCAAAGTTCTAAAGTTGAAGGCATGCTTGCCCAATTGGTTAAAAGAGTCAATGCACAGAAGGAACTATTGAGAAAGATCACATTTGATGCCATTAATATAAATTACAAAGTTGATTGGCATGTGGAATTAATGGAGAAATTGAACAACCAATTTGGGCGATTGTCACAACAACTAGAGCAGATTCAGCGAAGCATGTTAAGAAATGAAAAGCCGTGTGAAGGAGGGTCATCAAAACTTGAGGAATTCTTAGTACTCAAGATGACTAAGTCATGCCACAATATTAAATCAAGTAGTACTTGAGAGGCAACCTAAGAGGTTTTAATGTTTTTCTTTATTTTTTATTTTATTGGTATTTGTGGATTTTTAGGTAGTATTTCAATTGTGTTTTGATGTTTATTTTAGAAATTGAATTGGTTGTATGATGGTATGATGGTGTACTTTGAAAAAATTGTACAAATTAGAAAAAATACAGAAAATAACATTTGAAGGAGCCTCTATAACTAGGCCTACAAGTCGTAGTGTACCTTACAACTCGTGGTCATGTTTTGTAGAGGATAACATTTATCACTTGAAGTTGGCACTCACATTACAAGCCAACATTACGACTCGTAGTCCAATTTACGAGTCATAAGTAATGTTCGTAGTGCGTAGGTATGATTTCAAAATTTTTCTAAGTGTTGAGTGGCATATGAGACCAAAAAACTATGGTCTGTAGTCAGACATACAACTCGTAGTCAGGGGTTTATAGACCTGACTCAAGGGAATATTAAGCGTAACTCGGAAACCTTTTAAATGGGGTCAAAATTATTTTGACCCTAATTTACAACCCTAATCACTTGCTTAACCCCTAATATTATCCCCAAGGTTACTCTAAGCACTATTCTGGCCATCCAACCCCTTTTTTCGATGAGTGCTACTGGTGGCTAGGGTTTTTCCCCCCCTCTTCTCATTTTTCTTATTGTAATTCTCACGCACATCATATGTCTCTTGGTTTACTTTAATCCTTAATATTTGTGTGATATGGATAGTTTGATTGGGTAATGTATGGATTAAGTTTTCCATTAAACAAAGCCATTAGTGTGTGAAATAGTATGAAGTAGGGGGTAGGGCTATTTTGGTTGAATTTAATTGTGTTAACCCAAGTGAAAGAATTTCCCTTGTTGTTATGATTGTACACTCGTGCTATAGGGTTATTGTTAACCAATTGAATAACCGTAGTTGGAAATTGTGTATAGCTTTGCAAATCCATAGTATCATGATGGTGTGTTGGTAGGGGTGATGTTGATAAAATTTGTATGTTGATGAATTCTTAGTATGCTTATGAATCAATTCACTAAATCTTTATGTATGAGTTTGAGTGATGGTGTTGTATGATTTTGGGAATGATTACATGAGTTTGTTCTTGAATGCATTAGGGGAATGGTATTTGACTTTGTATTAATTGATATGATCTTGTAATAGGGTAGATTTTGTTTGAGTGGAATGGCGTGTTAAGGGTTCGGGTTGCTTTGTGCTTGATTTGTGGGATATGTAATTCCTTCGATGCTATTAGAACTAGGTTAGAATTGTTCGTTAGGTCCATGGTTTGGTACTTCAGGTACTTGTTATTCACTGTTATGAGCGTCTCCTACAACTCGTACAAAAGTCAACGAGTCATAGCTGCCTCCTATAGGGAGTAACAGTGACCTAAGGACCCCGAACACTCACTATATGAGACCTACTTATGGGTTGTAGTCCCCTCTATAAACCATAGAGGGGTCTATGGACCTAAGCCCGTGTTAAATTTTGTAAAAACTGAAACCTTGTACAAGACCTATCTACAACCCATAGTCAACGCTATGAGTCGTAACTACATCTCGTACCTAGTTTCAATGTTCAAAATTATTATGCACCTGTGGACTATGAGGCCATAGTATGGCTCATAGTTTCCACTATGAGTCACACCATAGTCTCATATCTACCATCTGCAACTGAATCCTATACATTTTTCTTTGGTTTTGATTATGTTTTTATTTTACTTTGTTGAATGATTTGAGCTGGTCATGTTTTGTTTATGCTTCTTTTCAAATATCATGGCCCCCAAGAGTAGGAAGGCAGCCAAAGGCACTGGGGCCTTAAACTTGTGCAGCTACACGAACTACTCAGACGCCAGTGCAAGTAGAAAATACCTCCCAGTCTGACGAGGAGGGAAATAAGGATGGGTTTGAGTAAAGTTCACCACAGATGACTCTTACACATACAGTGTCTATTTCTAAGGAAGATTCTCAGAGTTAAGAGGTTGCATAATCTTCTTCCACTTTAGCACCGACAAACCTTAAACACATTGGTGGGGTATCGAAGGGATGAAGAAGATATATGATGACGAACTATAGAGAAAGGGGCTAGGAAACACAGTACAATCATTCTCTGAGGATCCCCGACTTATTGATACATGGTTGAGCCATGTCCTTGGAGTTGAAGAGGCCATAATACAACATGGGCTCGAATGGCTAACTAAAAAGATGGATCGTTACTCTCCAGCCTTGGTATGAGAATTCTATGCGGCTTATGCAGCAACTATACTAAGGATTTTCCAAAGAAGAAAAAGCCTCTTGAAGAGCCCAAATTATGAGAGGTGTTAGTCAGAGGCCGATGGGTGGACATATCAAAGGAGACTATTCGCCATTTATAATTTAGTCCCACATATAGAGCACCATAGTCTACAATTGAGTTTGATTGTCGAATTAGGAAGATTAGACAAGTGATTATTCTTAAGAGTGTGGACCAGCAAACTGAGCTACTGCGATGGGTGGTGAGTCAGATTATTGAGCATGGTCCAAAACATGCATGGGTCATGACACATTCAGAGCCCATAGTGAAGTCCTCCCACTCATTTCCCGCCAAGTTTTGGTAGGCTATTGTTAGGTCTCGCATGCAACCAACGTTCACAAATAATATTCTCACATTGGAGTGAGCTATTTGGTAGCCAGCATCTTCACTAGCTATGACATCGATTGGGCACGCCTGATAGCTGAGTAAATCCATGAGTCAGTGCTCAAAAGGACAACATCCATGCCATTCCCTATTCTTATGCAAAGGCTATACATAAAGGCAAAGGTGGAGTAATTACTTTAGCTAGATCCTTTAGTGGCAACCCTCCATATTACGGATCCCAGCCTGATAAAGGCTAATGAGAACCCAATGAACTTCGACAGGAATTAACTCCTCCCATGCCCAAGATAGTCATGCTTGAGCTATAGGTTGAGGGTTCGCCAGCTGCCACTACTACTCTAGCTGCTACTACTATTGATAAGGGACCAGAGCAACATGAGGTAGTTGACATCGAGATGGGTCCCACTACAATCGCCCTTGCTCAAGATCCATCTACATCTAAGGTTCCTTCTGTAGACATTATCTCTGTTATTGCTTTTCAGGCTATTGTACGGAGATTATTATGGGCTAAGGCTCAGTTGGCTCAACTTGTGCGACAAATTAAGCGATGAGTTCGACAAGACTGTACAGGAGTCAAAGGATCGATGCAAGGCATTCACTAATTCTATAGTTGATCAATGTATTGCTATAGTAGATGCCCGAGTCGATGTCTTCAAGGAGAGAGTAGAGAAGAGACTTGCCAATGATCACCCTACAGACCTGTCAGCCTTTCGTCAGGAGTTAATGAAGTTCAAGGCTGACTTGATTACAAGATTAGCTACTAAAATCACAGTACTAGTTCTACACCTACAGATGACCTATTATTTGATATATTTGTGGAGGATCAGCCACCGCGTGGAAGAGACCCCTTGAGGCTGAGGAGGAGGAGGAGCGGTCAGTGCGCTAGAAAATCCCTGAGGGCGATGAGGAGCTAAGTAAGGAGGTAGTTGTGTTTGTCTTGAGGATGTCTATAGAGGAGAAAGAACAGAGGCAAGCCTAAGAGCTTGACTGATTTCAGGGCATTGGCTCATCCAGCATGGCTGCAGAACAAACTATCCTGCAAGAGGGAGATGCTTAGGGACAGTCGGAGACCGATGCTTAGGCACCATTTGATGTTTGATTTTTGACCCCTGTTCTTATTTTATTTTGCTTTGTACATTTCAGGATAAAGTACATTATTTTTTGTAGGGTGTGTGTAGCTATGGACTTGGGTGAAGTCTGAGTAGCCTTTAGTCCATAGTTATCCCAATATTTTTGATCTCGTGATTTTCTTGCCTGTATTCTTTTGCCTTCTAGATATTTTATTTTTCTGTTGAACTGATATGTTTTAGATAATATTTGTGGTATATGGTAGTTAAACTTATGGCATGTACATTGTTTTGATGATTTATGAAAAGTTTTGGAAAATTGGTACCCTTGAAAAGTTTTGTTGATTAGTGGTTATTTTGCGATCATGCATGTTTGAATGGTTTGGCAATGTTTATTCTGATTATGTGAAGGTAGTTGATGCTTGAAGCATGATCTATGAGTCTTTGTTGGCTTTGTATGGAATGCCATGTGTGTGTGAACTAATTTTGTTGTGTTCATGCGTTGTGTACTGATTCAGAAGTTTCCCTGTTACTTTGAGTTAGATTGGAGATTTTATGGATGAGGAATGGATCTTAGGCCTTTTTTCTTTGATTTAGTCCATATTTGCCTAAATAACCAACCAAATGAAGGAGTTTATCCCTTGATCCAAAATGTTTGAGCCTTATATGTTCTCTTTTCTTTCTTAATGCTGGCTAGCCTAACTTTATCTAGTGAAATACCTTGATATTGGCCATGGTCTATTCTTGAACATTGTGAACCTTGATTGAGGCAAAAAACTTAAGTTGAGGGTGGCTATCAAAAGTGGGCCTTGTTTGGGGATTGGTTATTGTGTACTTCACCTCAAGATAAAAGTGTAAGTTGAGGGAGGCCTATATTGTGGTATAATAGCGAAAATGAGGTGGTGAGTTGAGAATAAAAGAAAGAGTAGAAAGTCATGTACCAGGTAAGAGAAAAAGAAAAAAACATGTCTTAGTATGAGTTGAAAAAGCAAAATGAGTTTGAAAATAAGACACTAGCTGAAAAATGTTGACAAAATACCCAGAAAAGCTTGAAAAGGAAGAATAAGGGAGAACAAGTTGAGAATGGTTGAATTGCTAAGGTGAAAGTTGTTAGACCCCGTAATTAATTCAACCGAAGTAATTCATTTAATTGGAAAAGTTATGATGAACATGGCATAATTTTAA